>JAMZAV010005157.1:0-62100 GCA_024449915.1 Sweltsa coloradensis
GTTCTTCAGAAGAGCTTCATAAAGGCAATGATATCTTCAGATGTCATGTATTCATCGCTGATTCGAACCATGTGTTCATCTTGTTTGGACTCATGGGGAAGAGTTTTATTTTATCAGATTCTTCTTCATCATCATATTTCTCTCGCAGAAAATCTAGCTACTGATGTTTACGTTTTCGCGTATTTAGAAACGCAAACTTAGTTTAAGCAACTGTAGTGTTAAGCTCGTCTAGGCTATTCTGCCAAATCTGACCCACCAGATTTACCTTGTGGGCCCAACATTGAACATGTGCAAGCTCGTCTCCCACTAGGCCCCTGAGTGTGTTGACACAGGATGTCATGTACCTTGCCGAGTCAGCTACAACACCGAGTACATTGGAATATTCTATCTCGTACCTAGTCAAAGTTTCAACAATACTTTGCGTACAGGTGGCTCCATTTGCTTTATCAAGTACAGCATTTGCTACAAGATACACACATTGATGATCACAGGGCTCCAGCAGACGGAACAGTATATTAAAAATACAATTTCCTGACTTGTCTGTCGTCTCGTCACACATAATAAAGATTTTTTAATTTGTAACAGCCATCTTCAGCTCGTCCACTTTTTTTGTCCAACAATTGGGATGTAGTGCTGCCGTATCCTATCTGACAACGGCAAATCGTCGCTGCCTTTTACATACGCAGACATCCACTCGCGAATTTTGGGGTTTGGAGAGGAAGATATGTTAAAGAGGAAAATCAAAGAAGCCGCTGTAATAAATAATAATTTATATAAATTTTAAATAACCCCGCGGCTTGCTGGGCAGGCTCCAAACCCACGCGAGCACCCCTGGCCTCACGCGCCTCAATTTCAGGGGTCGGAGGGTCTTCTTGCGGCACGCCAGCACCCGGTCCCCACCCCTTGAGGGCCCTCGACCCGCGGATGGAGGGCCTGGGAGGGCCAAAGGAATTTCTGCCTGCCCACGTGCGCCTTCTGACTCGCGGGGCACCTCAATCCGGCTGTGCAGCACTCGGGAGGGCCGATAGGGTTCAGCCCTGCTGCGCATCACTCCTGCCTCTCCTTAGGGCCATCAAATTCCAACTCGACACCTTCTCGCGGTTTGGCCCGTGAATAGGGGAGTTTCACTCCCTGAAACTAATGGCGAGCTCTGGGTCGTCGTCGGGGAACCCCTTCCCTTTGACTACCTCCCCGACGGCGACGACAAAGACAACACGGACGGATGACACAGACGGAGACGACTACGACGTGGGGGAACCCCTGCCCACCCCATATGCTTGTGGCTGGTTCTGACCAGCACAGGCCTGTCCACCCCTTGTTCCCCCGCGTCGCCCCTTACGTCCCTCCCTTCGTCTCGATTAGCCAAGTTGCATAAATATGAGACGTAAAGCAATATCCAATCTAAAATCTCCCTACACTCCGGTCCTGCGGCTTCGCCCGCACGGTGACGGAGATGGCTCGTCCTGCCCGTACTCCCTGGAGTTTGTCCTTTTGACGTTGCACGACTTCCTGTAGTACGCCAATTGTCTGTGAAGTACAAAACAGAGAATGAGATATGTACCGGTGGTTCAAGTGATCAAGACCAAGTAGGTTCACTGCAATTAATATAATAATAATAATCATGATTTTATTGGATGTTTGTCATACACACTTGGTCAAAACTGGAGCTAACATGTTGTAAGGATTTACGTCAAGTACGTCCATGTGTATCTACATTACATTCATTTTTATTTCGTCTTAAATCTACGTATAATAATTCATTTATAATATTGTTTGATTTTTTTTTCTTGTGATGTACGGTCGTGGGCGATTTCTCGTCGCCATCCTAGCATTCGCTCTTCGGACTATGGGAAACCACGAAAACCACATCAGGGAAGCTGTCTCAAAATTCGAAGTATCATTCTTAGTTTAGAAATTTACTAACTATTATACACGTGTTGAGTATTACTGCCTTTTGAGTCTCGATGTACATTGGGTTGAAGATCTTGTTTAATGGGTCGTCGTCGGGGACTTTCCCCTTCCCTTTGACTACCTCCCCGACCGCGACGACAATGACAACACGGACGAGACGATGACACAGACGGAGCGACCACGACGTGGGGGACACCCTGCACTCACCATACGCTTGTGGCTGGTTCTGACCAGCACAGACCTGTCCAGTGTCCACCCCTTGTCCCCCCGCGTCAGCCCTTCTCGATTAGCCAAGTTGCATAAATATGAGACATTAAGCAATATCCAATCAAATTTAATGCTTTCATATAGCTTCTTCGGTATGATGCCGTTGGCCGATATAACTAATGGGATGGTATTTACCTCCATCGCCCTCTGATACTCATGACCCTGCAATTAGGGTAGTGAACTTAAATGCTTCTGGCATTGTTCTTACTATGGCTGAACGGCTAGAACAAAACACAAAATTATGTGTTGTTTCGCTTAGATTTATTTGAACCGTTTTGAAGATTTTTTCCGCTGTCGAACGGAGAATGCCTAAAGTAACATTTATTGATGAAAAGGTTAGATCAAACTACACCTTCATTTGTGAATTCATTTGGGGTTTATTTTCTTTTGACACTTTTTTATGGTCAGCTTTCGGCATTAAACTTAAAAGTTGCATAAACACATTCGTGATGCCCGCCAAATCAACGATGGCAGTGCCGGTTTCATCTTGTACCAATGAACAATGGCCATGAAGCCCAGGACGATGATAAAAATATTGATTATTTGTTGGTGGTACTGCGCTGACAGATTTATTGACCATTTTGGGTTTTGGTGGTAGGTTTAGGCTTTAAAAAAATTATTGAAATAAGAAGCCACAGCATACCTAACATACGTACCAACATCTGGCTTGTGTGAAAGGAGCCCAACTATTTCGAGGTCCGGATTGATTGCTGCCATGGTATCGTGCAGCCACTTGAAATCTTCCGCATCTGGCTTACGGAGCCTACAAAACTAGCTATACTACTGGTTATTACTATCCACCAAAAATATGCCTACATAAATCAAATCATTTTAAAAGAATTAAAATTAAATGTACCTGGTCATACAGTGATAAGTATCTTAGGGCAATGGTTAGTGGGGAACAGAATCTATTGGATGGTGGTGAGGAGAAGACTGCCAGGGGAGGAATTGGTTGGTGTAGAGTGGGAGATAGATTGGGAAGATGATAGGTTTCCACCTAGAAGTGTATCCATTACTCTTCCAGATGTACTGTAGGGATGGTCCAAAAATGAGGATTGGATTGGACTGGGTAGTGTGTAATGGGTACTTTTTCGTTTTGCTCGCTTTCGTGTCCATTGTTCTACTTGATGTGGATAATCCGGTTCCATATTAAGTACAGTTTGGTTTTCATGAATGTATTTCGTCCCCCGGTGGCACTTATAGCTGATCGCAGGCAGTACTAAATTTTCGTTTTCTCTGAACGTTCCCTTGAGCATTCGGAATATCATATACCACTTCCGAATGTGTGACTTGAGATCAGACCTACACGTTTCAAGAAATCGGCCCAGTTTCATGTTGGCTCTTTATTAACAGAGTTTTAACTGTTGCAAAGTAACCCTCTGCTACATACATTATTCATTCTCCTTACGTTGTTTATTTTGTCCGATCGGTAACATCCATGAATTGTATTTTTTTCCTTATTATCGAGCATAGTTTTCTCATTATCCTGAAACCACCCATCAAACATTTTTGCGGCGTCCCGCACGTTTCCCGAAGTCTGTCCCGTAATGCCGCTAGTGTGGGGCCCTTACGGGTAGCCCGTGCGGGTCCCGTACGGAAGGCAGGGGCTGATGCGGAAGCTGTGGCGAGAGCCAAGGCAGAAGCTGAGGCAGGGGCTGATGCGGAAGCTGTGGCGAGAGCCAAGGCAGAAGCTGAGGCAGGGGCTGATGCGGAAGCTGTGGCGAGAGCCAAGGCAGAAGCTGAGGCTGGCGAGAAGTCTTGGAGGGCTATTGCCTCATCTTCGTTTGCAGTAGGCCTACGTAGGCCAACAGCCTTCGATTTCAATTTGGCTACTTTTGCAGCGGTGATAGCTGCCAGATTTTTCTGCCGTTCAGCCTCCTGAAGCAAAACATTTTACAAGATAAAGGTCTGGTGTATTCAGAACACAATGTGTGGTTTCTGGAAAGTAAAATTAAGATTTATTGTGGGGTCGGTGGAGAGCATCAGTGGACATTGTGAACTTTTCCAAAAATGAGTGGCCCTTCTCCCCTCCGTTACGTTAATAACGGAAACAGGGGTGACCGAGTTTGTTACGGGAGAGATGTAGGCCCAAGTTAGGTAGGCCTAGGCCTCTTCTCTTATTCAAATGCGGGAATAAGGCTTTCGCGACCTTATCTTACATCCAACATTTTACATTCAATATTACAAATTATGGATAATTTTAAACTCAATTGAAACATTAGACAGCAAAAATAGATTAAAATTAAAAGTTAAAATAGGCATACAACTGGGTGGCTCGTGTGTGATTATTGTGGAGGTGCACATTCAGAAAACATAATTAGGCAGGCAACAAAGGCATAGTCCCAGCCGCCAGAGACGGAAATTTCTTCAGATACTATTCGTCTGAAGTAGGCCCTACCCGGAAAACGACTTTAAGTAAGAGTACCTTTGTCTAGAATTTATTGGTCGGGAAAAGCTATCCCTATGTGTAATTGTTAATTATGGGAAACAACCCAGAAAATAAATTGTTATATGTTTGATTCAACCCGCCATCTTGAAGCACCTTCAAGATGGCGGGTGGACAGAAGTCTATGACGTGTGGCCAGTGCAAAAATGCTATAAATATCGGAGCAAAGAAACTTCAGTGTGCGGGACTGTGCAGATCCTGGTTTCATTTTAAGTGCACGGGACTCTCAGACAATAACTACAAGCAGGTATGTAGTAATAAATTTGCTAAATGGTCTTGTTTTTCCTGCACGCCTCACAGTGAAGACGACAGTGAGGTTAGCGCCGACGGAAGTGACGATGAAAGCAACACCAACGGGCCTACCAACGGAAAAACAAGTCCGAACCCGACGTCAAAGAAGAAGAAGAAAAGAATATCCTGGGACGAGATGTACTTGTTGATGTGTGATATGAAAAAATCGATAGAATACTTATCACTGCAATACGACGACCTAAAGAAAGAGACGGAAAAGGTATCATCTCTTATCACTGAAATAAGAAACCTTAAAGAGGAAAACAAAACACTGAAAACAAGACTGAAAGACACCGACTACAAGGTTAACCAACTGGAACAATATTCCAAAAACTACAATTTGGAATTCCATGGTGTACCAACCTCGGCAAATAAAAACCCTTATGAGATAATAAAACACATCTGTGATGTAATTGATGCCAACATAAACATCGAAGATATCGAGTACTGTCACAGAATGCCACTTAGAAACAATTACAACTCCTCTAACCAAAAAAACGGGCACCCAATAATAATTGCAAAGTTTTACTCACGATGCACCATACAAAACATTCTACAGGCGAAAAAAAACAAGAACAAATTGCTCACAGAGGAACTTGGATTCAAAGAACATCATAAACAAATATACATCAATGAGAATCTTACGGCCGAAAACAAAAACCTTTTCTGGTTAACACGCAACATGAAACAACATGGGTACAAGTATGCATGGGTGAAAAATGGTAAAATAAAACTCCGTAAAGATTACTAATACTATTACTAATATTTAGTACTATTACTAATATTTACTTGTATTGCTATGTACTGAAGAAGAATAAAGTCTTATCTTATCTTATCTTGATTTAAATATTACTTGTACGCGAATAATGCCCCTTCATCTCCTCCGACACACGCCTCGAATTTCTATTTGTTCGTCTGATGGTCGTTTTTAAAACTGTTTTGGGTTTAGATCGCTTATTATCGAAGTCATAATTTATAAATTACACTGCACTAAATAATAATAATAATTGGCCTAACACCGTTTGCCAACCCTCATACGAACATCTCTCGCTGGAGACAGCGCCTTAGCATGAATCGTACGGAAACAGGTTTTTTCAACCCATCCCACATGTACGCACTTGCGAGTGGATGGGCCATCTGAGACGTGGTAAATACAAAAGGTCACCCTCATTCATCGACCGAAGCAAAGGCATATATGAACCTATACGCTCATTCGAAGATGGTCTAGGAAGTCCACCGCCAGTGACAGAACTTAAGTTGCAGAATGACTTCTGCCAAATATTGAATGCTCTGGGCCGGCCAAAATATCCATACAAACAATCCAACGATTTATTGGGAATATTATTTAGTTTACTCAGATATTTGGAGGTGCGCGTGCACCTGTGCACCTATAGGCCTACATGAGCCGCCCCTGCATACAACAGTTTCATTCGATCACTAGGCTCACATTTTGACAGTAAAAAAAAATTCTACACACATTTTCACAGCAAATACATTCGGCTATTGTGCTTTAACCAAATTAAAAATAAACAATAATATGAATATGGGGCCATAGTTTATAGTGAATTTTTTAGAATTCTGAAAAAAATAGGCCCAATTTCAATATTTTATTTCCCAAAATGGTAATTTTGCCACATTTCATCTGACATTGACATGAGCCTCCATAACCGCCACCTACTCCACCCCCCCCTGAATTCACAAACAACAATCAATAAATCAATCAATCAAAATCAATAAACATAATTTAATCGGTTCTCATACGATATTGACATTTTTCTCCTCCCCACCCCCCACCCCCTGGCTACTATACCCCGGATCACTTCTCTGATTAGGGGAGTTTACCTCCCTGAAACTAATGTGCGAGCTCTGGGTCGTCGTCGGGGAACTTTCCCCTTCCCTTTCACTACCTCCCCGACGGCGACGACAATGACAACACGGACATCTGACACAGACGGAGACGACCACGACGAGGGGGAACCTCTGCCCTCCCCATATGCTTGTGGCTGGTTCTGACCAGCACAAGCTTTGTCCACCCCTTGTCCCCCCGCGTCATCCCTTACGTCCCTCCCTTCGTCTTGATTTGCCAAGTTGCATAAATATGAGACGTTAAGCAATATCCAATCCAGGATCACTTCTCCCCAAAAGTTTTCTAAAAAAAAATCCCCAACATTTTTTAAAACCCAAAAAACACAATATACTCAAAATTTGACTCTGGACTTAGAATTGCCACGTTTTTTAGTGCAATCGAAACATTATTTTTGATAAAAATCGCAATTTTACGATTTTTTTTTACGTTTTTCTTATTTTCTCTGTTAGTATTTTTAAGTGTTTGTTAAAGGGGTTAAAAACCCCAAAAATTATTTTTTACCACGTGATCTATAGCACAATACTACACTTAAATGACCGTTTAAAAAATTATATCTTGTAACTGTGATTTAACACGAATTTTTTAATTTTTTGATCCAGAAATTGGCAAAAATTGGTGTTTTGGAAAATTTCCTAAATCAGCTTTAACCTGCTTCTTTTTTGGTCCACATAGATACTAGAGCATAGTACCAATCTTGGCCTTCATAGACTCGATTTCTTCACCTTGAGACAATGTGTCAATGTGTTGCTGAGGGCTACATCCATTTCTGAAAATAATTACTTCAACTGAAGCCAGCAACACATCCATAATATTCTTTTCTTCATTTTAACTCCATTGAGTGGGTGATCCCACGTTCGCTGAATGATGGCCTTAATAAATTTTAAATTTTATTTAGAGTCTACCCACTCAGTTATACAACTGATTTTCAGTGGGGGACTTTAATTCAAAGCGACCAAGCCAACCCTGCAGGCCCCGACGCAATCGACGACTGAGCGAGAACCAACCAAAGATCAATATTTTTATTAGAAAATATATAGCAATCAGTGGTATGGACAGTGCGAACACCCGCGAATCAACGCCAGAATCAACAAGGCCGATTCAGAACAACTCTGAAATTTATTATGTGCTTCGTTGCTAGGACGGCTCAGAACTGATGGACTTAAGTCCAAATCAGTAGTTAAAAAACTTCTGACTTTAACGGGAATCGAACCCTGGACCTTCTGCATTGGAAGCAGATACGCTAACCACAAGACCAACGAGCCACACTATCATCATTATTATTATTTTACACCCGGGCTATCAACAGGTGTTGCCTATAGCTAGCCCTAGGGTAGGTAGGCTAGCCAAGGTCTAGGCTCCTATTTTCCATAAATGATATGCCTATGCCTAGGCCTCTGTTAGGCCTTTTGGTAAACGTTATGTTGAGCCTAGCCTAGGGAACATAACCAAAAATCTTGCTTGCATGCTCCAGGCGTGACAACAAAAATGATAATTGTTTTTTTTTTGGTGGGAGGATAAATGGCCGGTTGGGGTCCGTGTCCCTCTTATACACCCTTGTATAACTCAAAGTTGATTCTCAAAACTGTCGTTTGGTATTTGCCCGACAGTTGTGACTTTCCACACGAGGAAATGCGTTTATATGGTCTCTTAATTTTTGTTTACTATCTTCAGATACATGGCTTTTTGTGCCTTTTTCTTTCAGAGGGGACCGTGGAACATTGGTTTTATAAATTAAGTTTTTTTGGAAAAAATAATCCACTCTCCTCTGAGAAATGTCTAAGGTTTTCAAAAAAAAAAAAAACTGCATGCTCGTATACTCTTTTCATTTACTTGGAAACTGCAGACCAACGAAACGGAGCGACGGTTCTCACCGTTTAAAGTGCGGACTCGAGCAGTCCTATTGCACGTAACAAACTTAACATATATATATTTTTTAAATCATTGACTCATCATGGACTCGATAAACTATATCGAACTCTTTCTTTCTCTCAGCCTCGGACATTGTAGCCAGCTTCATGAAGGGTAGCAACTGCTTCTTTAACAAAACTGGCTTAAGCATCGTCGTCGTGTTTTTTGTTAAGTGGGGCTGCTTCCGATTGCTGGTAAACCCCCTTGTCATCACCACTACCACAAGTAACTGAGATGCTTCTTCTGTCATTTTACTTGTTGCCTAAGGTGCAGTTGCCAACGTATTTAAGCATGCCTGGCATTAGCTCTAGTCCTTTTGATATTTCCATTTCGTCAATCATCATGATGCATTCTTTTCCTTTTCGTATAACTGAGATTTCACTGTACATAGAATGTTGTGTATGTGTTGTCTATTGTCTATAGTTTTGTACTGACCTTTTTACTTAGTTTAGTAGGCTTATATTATAGACATGATTATCAATCTTTAACAGGTCATGTTGAGTTGTGGTAGAATTGTTTTTGGGGCTTACACACAATGTATGCACCATTTCCTACTTGATCCAAGAATTATTTCTCCGTACATGTTATTTCATTCTGGCTTATGTTTGCATTGCTACGTTTCAACTTATATCATACATACCTATAACTTGATCTATCTATGTTAAGTAAGCGCCTGTCTTTTCCTAGCGCTTTTTTGTAGTTACAAAACGGGTTTTTAATAAATACCCCACCAGTGATATGCATCAAAAGGCTCTTGTCATCGTTAGCATAGATAGCAGAGCTTACAAACGCGCCCCCACGTGTCCTGTCTTCATAGAGCCAAGGGAATGAATGTTCCCACTTCTTCAAGTAAGATCTATCACTTTCGTTTTTCTTTTAGATATTGTATCAACACTTTCAATAGGGGTGGAAATAGCTTTGCTATCACTAGGACGCTCGAATCTTGCTAGTTTTGTACTATTAGGGAAAACACTTATTTTACCACCTCTTTCACTGTCGCACGATGTGTATAAAGTTACACTCTCATTACCGGTATTATTAACACTCGTAGGTAACCCACTTGTGCTCGGTCTCTTGGTAAAAAAAAAAAAATTTACTCCTGCGACATAAAAGCTTGCAATTAATTATAATTCTATTTATTGGGCAATATCACAATTTCATACTTTTAAGTATCAATTCAATTATATATAAATGAACAACAATATACAAATAAACGAAGACCGGAATTGCAAAACGAACACAACTTCAATGCTATGCAACCACATGCCACACTGCCCACTGACTGACTGAAAAATAACATTAACAAAAGAACAGCCAAACACTCCCTGAATAAATACCTGTGTCCCATCACGCAGGCGCTGGCTAGCCGACTACTTTCTGAAAGGGATGAGCCGTAACAAAAGACAGAGCGGTTCTGCCCGTACGGTTCTATGTAAGTGTATCAAAATACTGTCAATATGAGTTCGTTACTACTTGGCATAGTACGTTGCTCACATGCAAATATTAATGTTGTAGTTTTGAGTTTTTCGTGAAAATGGTTGTACATTTTAAATACTTGAAAAATATAGTTTTATTGGATTTTCATTTCAAGGAGCAAGATTACCGGCAGTTGGATGCGCGTTTCCACTAGCTAACTAAGCGTGGATAATTTGGCAATACTGCAGGAAAGGTTTGTTTCGCATCCAACCATTTTCAGTCTTGCCGACATTAAAACCATCAGGAAGACCCTTAACCAAGACCTTGTTCTGCCGAATACTCTTGTAGACGACCATGGACGGAGCAATGTCACCGGCTGCAGAGAAAATGCAGAGAGCGGTGATTTGTTCTTTCTCTTTGGCAAGTGCAACTACCAACGGAGTTGAAACACTGACAGACATATACCTTCCAGTCTTGACATGAAAAAGGAAGCCCGACTCGTCGCTATCAAAATGCGCTCGGGAGAAACGAGGATGATCAAAGCGTTAACCTTGGAGCGACGGTTTCTCAGACCTCCGAACCATCTCTCCAAGCATTCTTTTGACACAGCAGCACGACCTTTGCTTACATTTTCTGCCACCCTATGTCTTAGCTCGGGATGCCTCTTTTTAAACCCATCAATCCATGACCTCCCGGGGCGTTTCTTTGAAAATGGTGTCACCTTGCCATCCTGTTCAACAAATTGCTTCAACAGAATTGCACAAGTCAATCATTTTCATGGAGAAGCCCCGTTTGGCAATTTGATCAATGTGTTCGATCAACCTACTTTCCTCAATGGGACTGAGTATTGTTTACCCCCAATTTGCAGCTAATTGTGATTCGGTTCATCTGCGTGTCAAAAAGGCCGACCTTGGCACATTGTTCATGGCACAGGCCCTTTCAATCGAAGTGCCTGCTTCAATTGCAGCCATCACATGGGACTGGACCGAACCGGACATATGGCAGTGATTGGAAAACATACTGTAGACAATCAAATTCAGATACTATTCAGAAAACAAAACTTCTAAAATATACTTTCTCACAAACATAGAGGAATGTAGCCCCACTCGTAAATTTGAAGGTGGCCATGCTCTTGTTGTCAATAAGGGTTGAGCGCAATGATGTGATGCGAGTAGCCTAGTTGGTTCGTGCATTATGTGAAGTAAGTTAAATGCTAAGCAAGTGTCTGTAAGGAAAGTACTCGGTTTTGACAGTTTTAGTAAATCCTCATTAAAGTCGCCACAAATACATGTTTGTGATTTTATATATCGTTTTGTGAGTAAGGTCAAGAGAGTAAGTCTCTTAATCACTTAACTCTTACATACTCTTACTTACTCTTACTTAACATTGAAGAGGGACAAGTCGCTTGATGAGGCTCTGTGTATTGAGAGGGTAATTAATGAATTGTTAGAAAGTGTCAATAAGACACCTGTGCATGCGATTGCAAACATTATGCCAACAGCCAACGCACGTTTCATGAATATTATTAATGGGTAATAGGCCTATTGTTTTGCGTCTTACAAAACATTGTTGTACCACCATGGACAGCCTTTCGGCAATTGCTAGCAATGCAATATGGTGGAAGGCAGAAACCGGGACGGCTCGGAAATCATCATGACATGTAAAATATCTCTAAAGTGAGAATGCTATTCGAACGCGTATTCGAACCAGTGTGGTCCAGTGAAAAGAAGAAATTAATGAAATTCTTATGCCTTGAATCTATCAACCTCTGCTAGTCACTGTCGATTGAAATCACTGGGTCAATAAATCCTAGTGTGCTACAATTAACTACCTACCTGCAGCTGTTCTAATTGGTCCGTAATGACAGTAAAATCCATGGATAGGCACATATCTGCGAAAGTGAAGTATCATCACGATGAACCTCACTACACATTTAAATTTCGGTCACATCCAATTATTACATATCTTGAGGTTCATGTGCTACAGCCATTAATAATATTTTGAATAATTTCAATGCATTTGACTTGCAACATCGATATGACCTCGCCGCCCCGCACCTTTTGACTGCCATCTACACAGGCTGCAGTACACACCGCGCGGCGCGGCAGGCAGCCTCGTCTCGCAGTAGGTCTGTTGGTCTTGTCATAGGCGGATGTGTTTTGCATTCGCTCTTCGTTGTGTTCTCGTTCGGCCTCTACAGTACATGGCGTTGGCGTCTGCTTCTGCGGAATGTGTTCAGTTTAATGTCTGTTCTGTCCGCACAGGTTGTACACTTTATGTTTGGTCAGTGTTATATTCTGTTAGGTGCGAGGTAAGAGCTTCGACACACAACATGGTTGCCCGGTTTCTGTGCTGGGTTTTTGTTTCATGGAGTTGTCCATTTAATTTATATAATGGTTTGAATAGCTTTTCGGATTAGGTATCTAAGTCCCAACTTTGTGTCCGTATTTGTTGTTTTATGCTGTTTGCCTGTCAGTGGGGCAGTAACTTACTTTCCATGATTTGTTTCCCTGTTTCGTGGACGTGCAATGTGGGTGCTCGGTCTCTGTGCCGTGGTGTTTCGTATCTCGAGTTGCCTGTGTCTGGATCTGTCCAGTATGGGTCTATCTCATCTTGTGTTAGTTCTATAACTTTTCCCTTAAGTTAGGTCGTTCATCCACAAATTACAATTCAATGCTTATCGTCCTGGTTTGCATTATGTTTGATTGCGATGTGGTACACCTACTCACTGGAAGCTCTATTACTACAGAACGTAATGTAGGTGGCTTATTAATTAACTAGGAAAACGCTCAGTTGGACGCATTGTTGAGCGAGCACCGGTACGTGCAACATGACCCGAGTACGACATTCCCATAAGGCCCACCACACAGTGTAGGCCTAACTGGATATTGACATTGTACACTATATACTATTCCAACATC
The DNA here is from genome assembly GCA_024449915.1 of Sweltsa coloradensis. Lineage (NCBI taxonomy): Eukaryota > Metazoa > Arthropoda > Insecta > Plecoptera > Chloroperlidae > Sweltsa > Sweltsa coloradensis. The sequence continues at coordinate 13,028 of JAMZAV010005157.1, forward strand.
TTTGCATTCTACTAATTCACGTCATGCCTTCTAAAGTGTATCTTTGTATCTTCACTGCCTCCTTCATTTTTTAACATCATTTTTCGAATTATGATTACCAATAAGTCTTTAACGTCTTGACCGATTTAGCTGAAAATTTGGAAAATAGGAGAGAATGTCGTACTTATTGACCCTGCAAAATTTCATAATGATCGGTACATTTTTATTTTTTTATTTATTTTTTTTATTTTTTATAAACAACGATCGGATTTTGTTCAAAAACTATACAGCAACCCGCCTAGGTGGTATGTACATGTGTGCAAAATTTCAGGTCGATCAGAGAAACGGTGCGACCTGTATCGAAGCAGTAACAGAAAAAAAAAAACAACAGACATTCGAGCCATAAGAGTCAAGTGGAGACGCTCGCTACGCTCCCTCAATTATTTATATATTTTTATACACAGAGAAGAAGTTGTTTTTTCGGAATCCACCACACCTATACGTGATAAAAATAGATTTCCCGAGCAATAGACTAACTCAGGTGGGGAACATATTTGATCCGTGATGTACTAGGAAAACGCTCAGTTGGACGCGTTGTTGAGCGAGCACCGGTACGTGCAACACGACCCGAGTACGACATTCCCATTATGTTACATACCAATAAGTCTTTAAGGTCTTGACCGATTTAGCTGAAAATTTGTCAAATAGGAGAGAATGGATAAAATCCACCGCCATCTAGAGGACCTTGACATTATTTCTTTGGAAAAACTATTTTAACTCTTGATTACTTCTAGGTGGCAGTACATATTTCTACTAATGAACTGATAATATCTAGAACACTCGATTTCACTTCCATAGAGCTGCACTTCACCCTTCGAGAACTACCACAGAATTGTATGTTAAAAAATAGTATTCCCCGCTTAGTGGTTGGTCTTTCATGTGTGGTTTCATGCTTATTCGGTTCCGACAGATCTTTTAAAACTTCGTTAACATCTTTCCCTACTGATGCAATGAGAATTGCGTGTTTTTACGCTGCCCTCTGCGCTTGTAGTCAGACCATTTGCGATGACATATAACAGCATTGACGGTTTCGTTTGGATTTTGTGTCAACTCCGTGAAAACATTTTTTTAACAACTGAAAAAGTCCTTAAAGATTGTCTAGATCACCTTCTTAATTGCTAATGGAAGTGAGTGCATATGGTCTTATGTTGGCCTCCCATTAGCATTAGCTCTATTAAATTTACACCAAAAGGTTTATCCGGTTGGACAGAGCCCATGGTCTCGTTTTTCAATTGCGGACAATTAGGAAGTATGGCTCACTTTTCACCACTTTGTTAAAACCCTTTCTGTCCCCAGCACCATGGTATTCTACGAAACAGACTCCGCGGACCGTCTTCTTTCCCGTATGTTGGCAATTCTTGGGCATAAATTCAATTTTTTAATTACTTTGCCTGTGCCCACAAATGTTAACGGTCACAACTCCATGTAGCGAAGTATGGCCTTGTTTGTGTCAGATTCTATTGGGCGCACAGGGAATAATATCTTTTGACCCATTTATGGTTATGATCTCACTTGCTGCATTTGTCATAGAACTTTCACATATTTCCTGTAAGCTGAGGCCAATTTTCTTTTACACTATAGCGCTTTATACTCGGTGACAAAGACACAAATTTGTGTTAGCTGTATGGTATGAGAACTTACAATTATGAGTACCAGTAGTGTTAGTAGCTAGTAGTGTTACATTAGCCGATAGTTTAGAAACATTTTGCTTGTTTGGTAGTTTTTTAAGATTTGATTTTGTGGGATTGAGAGTTTATAGAAGAGGAAGGCATGGTTGTTGGCATGTCTATGGGGTGTGTGAAAGTTAGTGTGTTTAGGCCAATGTGGGGTGTTTTTTTTATTTTTTATTTTAAGTTTGTGACCGAGACACTCAATTATCATTAATTCCCGTAATTGTTGATGATTACAATTGGAGAACTGCCGTATACCACTACTTCGGGTTGTCATGTTGTGGAAGTTAGTTGCTTAACTCTGTTCATTACATTTTTAACGGTCTCCTGTAATGACTAAATAGTAGGCCTGTGGGACAATTAACTTGATGATATCAGGTATGCCTAATAGACTGCATTTTTAGTAGTAAAGGTCTCATTAGACACTACCATTAGGAAAGTGTACTGAAATGCCTTCGTTTTCTAGATAAACCAAGTCCTCGACCAGTGGTTGAAAAACTAGCGGATTTCCATTTTGAAAAGTTCTGTCTGATGAGTGGAAAAGAAGAGCAAGAAAAATGTTTTGTAGTTTGGACAATAAGTGCTGTGGAATGCTTGGTAAAGTAAAATAAACTGCCCCCATTTTATGAACACCTGCATGACCTCCAAGAGGATTGTTGATCTCAAAATCATCAAAGTATATCGTAAGTGGGAAAACAGTTTTTCCTTCAAATTTTTGTTAGGATACCTTGTGGCGCCATAGTGCTCCCTGAATTATTATTATTATTATTATTGTTATTGTTATTATTATTATTATTATTATTATTATTATTATTATTATTATTATTATTATTATTATTATTATTATTAATTAGAGAAACATACTTCCAAAAAAAAATTTTAAAAAATAGCGATTACTACGTCACTTAATTTAAATTAGTATGATGTTCACGCTTAAAATATTTGATTAACTTTATTTCATTAATGAAATAATTATAAATATTATTATAAAATAAAAAAAGGATGTGAGCAAATTATACCAACTGAGCAAGAGTATCTGCACAGCTATATGCTTGGAAATGCCTCCTCTAGATTTACTCACAATATTCCAAACATAATGAAACAATAGAAAAATAGTGACACATAACTAGTACAAACATGCATCATCTACAAACTACAATATCCATAAGAAAACCATTAAAAAAAAGTGGCATATTGCCAGTGCAAAACTTAGTGATAAACACTGTCCTTTACTTCGCGTCAGTTTGACGCCAGTCCCTTCACATAATTGAGTTCAATGGGGTCGCCCTATAGCGCCCAAAATGTTGCGTAATAAACACAAAACAATTAGAATTTTAAATTCCATTATTATTATTATAAGATACTCGCCGAGAGTCACCATACTTTGTATTTATTTTGCTTAACCGAAACACACAACAGTCGAATCTTGCTTCATATAGATTCAAAGGGGGGGGGGGGCGTCGTTAGACTAAACTTCGGTGTCGAGGCTGACACGATATTTTAAAAAGTACTCGTGTCGTTGCTTTCGCGCCCATTTCGCGTACGCGCTGACGCTGGTGGTCAGCTGCGTAAGAGGTTGTGAGGGGTCGATGCGTAACTGATTGGTCTTAGCCTCCTCGTGGCGGCATGTGACTATGTGCTCATAATTCAGGATGCGTGACCGCTCCCTTCGTTGTGTGGCCAATGCAGGCCTGGGGCACAGCCCAGCGCTGTGTCCTCTTTTGTTGCAAAAACGGCAACGAACTCTCTTGTTTGCGCTGGTTGGGGCCGTAACTGGGGTATTAACCGAGACAACTTTTTCTTATGGGGGTTTGGGTGACGCCGTTATCAAGGGGGTGTTGATAGTGGCGCCACCTGTGGGGTGGGGGCGTTGCCAGTGTTTCTTCGTTACCAAATTTTTCCATCCTGCAGACCAGGATGCGATGAAATCGATGTGGTCCGTGTCCTTGATGGTTGGCGACACCGGGACGACCGCCAAGACGGTCGTGTCCGAGGTGGCTGGTGAGGCGACCATATCAGGGACGGCTGGTGTGGCCCCCAGTGTGCGCTCACCGACGGGGACGGACGATGTGGCCGCCAAATGCCCTATTGGGCTCTCCCCGACATGGGCGCCGTATGCCTTGCAAGCCTGGGGTTGCACAAGCGACACACATGACACTAACTATAAAGTTAGATTATACACAAAGAATGGAACCTGTAACATGACGAGCATTAATAACAAAATAAACATATCCTGGGCAAGTATGCGTGGTCGTAAATTGTCGAGGGAGCTCGAGCCTGTTTAGACTTTTAAGAAAGACTGGGATAGAGTCTGTTATCTCCCCCTCGAGGGGCAATTGCCGGAGCGTAGCGGGGAGGAGCTGTGAGAGCTCTCACCTCTACTTCCTCAGTCAACTTGCGAACTCGGTCCTCTGATGCGACCACCACGTAGTTCTGCCTTTGGGGCATGTTGCTTAAAACTGATTGACGATGCTTAGATTTAGAGCGTAATTTCTGATAGATGATTAGGGGTAGCCCTATGCCTAGAATCTTTAAGGTTAGGTTCTCCTCCATTTGGAGAAATAGGCCTAGGCCAGGTAGAGCTGATTATTTTAGGCGAGGGGTTTGAGCTAGGTCTATATGTATGACCAATTTGAGTCCCTGTTCTTGTCCCTGGCCTGGGCCCAGAGGGATATTCATTTTGTTCTATAGAATTGGTGGTGGGAATAGGCGCCCACGAAAACGAATTTGTGGGTGTCAGCGTTTGCGTTGACATGGCGGTGGTTTAGACTTGTGTACTGGCGGTGACTTTAGTGTTTAACCTTTTTCTTAGGCCTTCAACTTTTTGTCATAACCTACAATTCATTTGTTTCACCCTCACACATACTGTACGACTGACCTTTTTGCTACTTCAATATACTGCAACGACTGACTTTGTGACAACTGTCCTTATGACAACTCATATAAGAACATGTGATGGTATGGCGGTATTATGAGAGTCGTCTTGAAGGGCAATCGTTCTAATATTTGTTTTTATTTTACTTTTTAATACAGACTTTACGTAGTTAGATTTTGGCGGGAAAAGTGGACAGTAAAGCAAACGCGGCTTCGACCGTACAATCAATGTTTTTAAATGTACGTTTTTCAATGCTTCAAGTAGCATAAATATGAGACGTAAAGCAATATCCAATCCAAACCAGTTGTGCATAACATACGAGCTAATTTCACTTTTTCTGAAAACGTTGTGGTGAGGTTGTTCGTAGTAAACAATTGCAACATTGGAATTTGTCCGCCTGCACCGTGAAAATCTTTTTGCCTCTAGAGTACTTCTAATTAAAACTGTAATATGTGGCATTTAATGCAGTCTCGAATGCATTTTTCGAACTTGATCGAACTTGTCAGGATATAACAACAACTGTGATGCAACTAGGTGAACGGAAACTCAAATCTCTCGTCTAGCTGTGTCGTGATTATTTCGCAAATCTCCTTGGCTGCCACGCTATTCCAATCTCCCGGTTGTTCTGTGGTTTTACATTGTTTTTGGCTAACCTCCTTATCGGCATTCACATCACTAGACTGATTTTCGGGAGAGTCTCGCAATTTTGAGATCGCTCCTTTGAAATGTGCAAGATTAGTTTTAAGTTGCACAATGTCGGTCTGGCGTTTTTGCAGTTGATTAAACAAGATATCCACAAGAGGCATCACTTTGTAGAAGAATTCTAACCAATAGCTAAAGTTTTTATCATCTAGAGACCCAATTAGCCCTAAGGCTTGATTGATAGCTGAAGTATCACCATTATTTTCACTCATTTCTTCCAAACATTGTTTTGTCTCATGTTTGTATGCAAATACGGTGTTCACAGTATCACTTTGAAAATTCCAACGAGTTGGTAAAGCACGTGGCAGTCTGTTATTTATCACCCGATCTAGAAGTTCTGTTCTCTTTGCCGATCGTGAGAAAAACGGTGGAAAAGAATTGCTTCACTTTTTTGTTTTGTAATGTACATTTCTGCATGAGATTCACCTGATGTGCGTAACAGTGTATGTAAGTCGCGTTTCGATAAACCTCTTTGACTTTGACTTGCAAGTTCCACGCCCCCTTTAGACCCACTCATCACTGCGGCACCGTCACAGCTCTGGGCTATTAGTTTCTCAGGTGTCTTGTCAACGATCAACTTTTGTAATTTTGCGAGATTTTCACTACTCAAGGGCCATCAAATTCCAATGCGCAACCTACTCGTGGTTTGGCCCGTGATTTGGGGAGTTTTGGGTCGAGCTCGAGCGAGTTGCGAGCTCTGGGTCGTGGCCGGGGAACTTTCCCCTTCCCTTTGACTACTTCCCCGACGGCGACGACAATGACAACAAGGACGGATGATGACACAGACGAAGACGACCACGACGTGGGGGAACCCCTGCCCTCCCCATACGCTTGTGGCTGGTTCTGACCAGCACAGGCTTGTCCACCCCTTGTCCCCCCGCGTCATCCATTACGTCCCTCCCTTCGTATCGATTAGCCAAGTTGCATAAATATGAGACGTTAAGCAATATCCAATCAATCAATCAACTGTACTGTATGCAATAAAAAAAGATATGAAATGAAACTTCAAGTGTTAAGGAGGACGTGTAACGCGCCGTATTACAGTATTACATCAATAACAAACAATATCAACAACAACAAACAATATCGTATCGTCACGATGAACCTTAAAGGGGCTATAATCCCAAAAAAATATTTTTTACCACATAATCTAGGGGCCTATAGCACAATACTACACTAGAATGACAGTTTAAAAAATTATTCCTTGTAACTGTGATTTTATATCAATTTTTCAATTTTTTTGATCCAGAAAATAGCAAAAATTGGTGTTCTGGGAAATTTCTTAAATCGGCTTTAACCTGCATCTTTTTTGTTCCACATAGATACTAGAGCATCATACCAATCTAAAATGGCTCTTTGTAACATCGTGTCTTGAAACTGGGCACAAGTATACTCGCAAACACGCTAAAATATGCATTTCAAAATCACACCCCTTCTTGGTAATCTGCATATTTTGACTGAACCACTTGCCCAAATTACAAAATAAAATATAGAGGATTTACAGAAAAGGCTGTAGAGTACGTCAATAATGTGTGTTAACACATGTACGGCAACACATGTGTTAACTGGTCGTCGGTCACGAATTGCTCTACGAAGTGACTTTCTCAACTGGTCTGCGGCACCAGTGGCGGGAAGTCCACGACATTTCAACTCATATTCAATTTCACTCTTTGAGAGTTTATTAATCTCCATCGCAACCGAATGGAAAATTAACGTCCAACTAGAAAGCCGAAATACCAAACACCATAAACACACGTTGGGCGCCAAATGTCGCGCGCCAAATCTCGCGCAACAAGGGGTTGAGCCTTAAAGGGGGGTTGCCAAGTTTCTTGGGAGAGAGAGCTACAGATGATTTGATCTGCACCCCACAAAACAGTTTTGGCAGACAATCAAGGAGCTATCACACTAGCTAAGAATCATACAACTTCAGAGAGGAGCACCAGAGAGGAGCAAACACACTGACATCAAGCATTTCTTCTTACGAGAGAAAGTTGAATCTTGTAAACTAGAATTTGTGTATGTGCCAACAGCTGATAACCTCGCGGACATGATGACGAAGACCATCACACCGAAGAAGACTACCGAACATCGTTCTCAAATCGGACTGCAAGATGTAGAGAAGTATTAAACAAGGGGGAGTATTAGAAGTTATGTGTTCAACACTTTCTGGATGCATCACAAGTAATTCACTGCCTCCTAGTTCGAGATAAACAAGACGTATGTAAAGAAGCCAAAGAAGTTGACGATGTTTCATTGTAGTTTGTTATGAACGGTAACCAATGGTGATCGTTGACTCTCTCGCATATCAATGGCTGACATTTACTAGAATGAAACCATTTCTGCTTCTATAAAATTACTCTCTTGTGTTATTTCACTCCGTTCCACTATAAATAATTAAGAGTAGATGCCTGGACTGCGTTGTTCACTGTAGCTCTGGACGTAGATGCCTGGACTGGGTTGTTCACTGTAGCTCTGGACGTAGATGCCTGGACTGGGTTGTTCACTGTAGCTCTGGACGTAGATGCCTGGACTGGGTTGTTCACTGGAGCTCTGGACGTAGATGCCTGGACTGCGTTGTTCACTGTAGCTCTGGACGTAGATGCCTGGTGATGGCCTAATGAGAATGAAAATATATATTTAGGCCTACTTATGCTGTAAAACTGCTAGGTCTACAATTAGGCCTAGACCTACAGATGCACCAGGCCTAGGCTTATGGAGGCACTAGGTCTAGGCCTATCGTTTCATTAGATCTAGAGCTCGGACTATGGAGGCCTAGGTCAAGACCCTACCTAATAATTATGTTGAGGGCTTGCTTCATACCAACTAAAATACTAACCATTCTTCTACGAAGACCGATTTGAACCCGGTTTGACGAGCTGTGCCGAATTGGTAAGAAGTCGTCAGCATCTGAATCCCCTCCAATAACTGAATTTTCAGCTTGATCATCATCTATGTCATCTAAACATCGACGAACTTCGTCGATTGTAAGGTTAGAACCGATGCCTTGGTCGCCCTTTCTTGGCGCCTGACGTAAATATTTTTCAATTTGTTAATCGTGATAGAAATTCTATTCTAATGTACTCATTGAAAGTTCCTAAATTAATGTCTGAATCATTAAGAAAGTTATTTCATAACCAGCTGTTAGATTTTTTTGAAAGTAATAACCTATTTTATAAATATCAGTCAGGATTTAAAAGGAAAATGTCAACTGAAACTGCATTGCAGTATTTGACTTTCAAATGGAAAAGTATTCTAGATAGTGAAAACAATAGTTGCTGTTATGATAGATTTAAAAAGGGCTTTTGAAACTATTGATAGGAAAATATTGATAACTAAATAAAGTAAATATGGAATAAATGGAACACTAATTGAATGGATAATTACAATGATAATTGGATAATTGGAAAATAGAACTCAACAAACAAGAATACTAGGAAATAAATCTAAGCAAATTAAAACTAACATAGGGGTTCCCCAGGGGTCTGTTCTTGGACCTCTGTTCCAGCGATTTAGCCGCGGTCGTTTAACCAGTTCCCACTCGAACACTGAAGTTAAGCAACATCGGGCGTGGTCAGGGGTTGAGTGGGTCGCCGCTCTGCCCTGAAACACACGTATATCGCTGGCTAGAGCAGACTAGGGTTCGTAAGCTTGTGTGACAGCTTCGTTCTCCTTGGCGCCGTCTGCTCGGCAGTCCGGGTTAGTGGAGGAACCTATATGACTGTCAAAAGTTACACCGTCCTTTCGGATGGGACGTAAAGCCGTTGGTCTCCTTAGTACTTTTCGGTACGAGTAGGCTATGTGCCGGTACCGGGTTTCCCCTCCTCCCTTCTCTATTAAATTTGCATTAGTGGGCTACATTGCCTGTTGCAAATAGAGACATAAATAAAATAAATAAATAAAATTATTGTTTACATAAATGACATGCCTGAATCTCTTTTAAAAACATTTGTAAACCTTTTCGCAGATGACACACTTAAATAAGTGTGTGATATAATAAATAGGGATCTTAAATTATTATGTGATTGGTTTATGAGAAATAAGTTGAAGCTTAATGTAACCAAAACTCAATGTATTCTTATTTCAAATTCATTAGTTAAAATCAATAATACACTACGCATTATTCCAAATTGTAAAATTGTACTGGAAGGGTCTGAACTAGATTTTCAAAGTAATGTAAAGTATTTGGGGGTTATTATAGACCAACTTTTAAATTTTCATGATCATGTTCAATGTATATAAAAAAAAGCAAGAAAATTGGTTATATGTACAGAATTAGCAAACACTTAAGTCAATGGGCAAGATTGATGATATATACAACAATAATCAGACCTCATTTCGAATACTGCACTTCTTTACTCTGGAAATCTGGTCCTAATAACATAAGAAAGTTTATGAGACGTTAAGCAATATCCAATCATCAATCAAATATTGGAAAATAAAGGAATGAGAATTATATTGAGGGTTAACAAAAGAACACATGTTAGAGATATGTTGGATGTTCTTGAATGGATGACGGTTGAGCAAAGATTGGGCCTGAAGGTACTAATTTTCATTCGCAATGTTGTGGATAGAAAATCGTCCTCTGGATACAAGCAAATCACAGACTTTTATCACAAAACCCGTGATCCAGTTCAATGTTTGGTTCCATTGATCCCATCCCACCAGCCTCTCAAGTCTCAAATCTCACTCATTTCAAATTGACTAAAGTAGCACACGTGTTTTGGTTAGTTATTGACTTGCAACGGAAACTTATATAAAAAGGTCATCGTCCCAATCTTTTATAACATGGAAAGCAGGTACCGGTGCAAAAGAAAAACATACCATCCCTAGTCTTGCAGTTTTTTTTTAAACTGCAACAGTTAGAAATATGTGCATTGTGCATTTGTTGTTAGTTAAAGTGGGGAGGAGGGGGGAGGCTAAATAAGTTGTCAGTGGATGAAGACAGTTTTTATTTGACAAAGGGAAGATAAGATTCTAAATACCTGGTCCATCACCCGCAACCCTTGTGTCCGAGACCCTAAAATGTATGTTGGTTTGTTCACCAGGGGGAAAAACGTAGAATATAAACGACATTCGTATCTAATCCTTGCCGATTGCTAAGCACAAGTAAACTATTATTTACTAGGCCGCTTCGCGAACGCTTTTTTAGTTGCGTTGATGGATGAGCTTGTTTGTAAGATGTTAGTTAGCATGGGATCTCTTTTCTTTTGCAAGTGCTTTTTGAACGCAATGTAGGTGATTGTTGTCAAGTTTCTATTGTTACTTGTTATTATATACCTCAAAAAACTCATATAAAAACCTTTAAACAATGGATTCTGGCAAACTTTTTAACTTTTTCTTTCAAAAAGCAACACATCACCATAACCTTAATGTCCATGTGAAATATGAACGTTGTAGCCCCAACCGTTTGGTCAGTCGGACCAAATATCACGAAAATATCGCATTAAAAATTGAAAGAAATCGTAAAAGTACGATATTCATGAGAAATATTTCTTCGATTATACCCAAAAACGTGGCAGGTCTAAGTTGAGAAATTTCGAAGATCCCCTTGAATTTTCATCAAGATCGCATATGCCGTTTGACCGGTAGAGCGTAATAAAAATACAGACAAAAACAAACAAAAAACACCCGAGCTAATTGTTTTGGGGGGTCAGTGAAATTGAAGTCTTCGGTTCGCTCATCCAATTGAAAAGAAGAATTTGGATGAACTATTACGTTCAAATTAATAGTTGGAAATTCTATTTTGCCAAGCTTTTCAAGGATGCCGATACAGGACACTGTACATTTATGAATTAAGATTGCGCAAATGTTGAAGGGTAGATAGATGAGCTTGGCCCTGTTTTAGATCTTATTTCTTTTGAGTGTGAAAGGTTTGGCTGTATTTTTACAAGTTTGTATTATGTGTGGGTAGAGTACATACACTACGATTAGGATACTATAATATATAAAACATTCCTAAAAATTCAGTGGAATTCGTGTAGTTTTAAATTTGAGTTAGTTAGGAAGTGGCGGGGTGGGGGTGGGGTAGTAATTCAATATTATTGGTATTTGCTTTGAGATTGACCGCCCGCCCATGGTTCTATTTTACTTACGACTGCACCCCTGAATTTACATACACGTTTATAATGCATACTTGTTACAAATGTCGTTTGAAATGCTTCGAAAAGTTGCATACAAGTGCCCACTAGTTTAATTATTCAAAACCTTAGTGGCTGACTCACTGGCTGATTAGCAATTAGCTAATCGTAACGTTTTTTTTTGTGACCTGTGTTTCCTGCCAAATTATACCGCTTCAACTTTCAGCTTACTTTTATAAAAGAAAACCGTTTCTAAACCATAAAAATAAAGTTTTACGTGGTCAGAAAGTAGTCCCGAATTCAGCCCCTAATCAATGTGAATCTGACCAATCAGTACCAGCGTCATCACCGGACATTCCATTATCTGCCGTTGTTAAATCTATATTGCAGTCTAATGTTGAGCCTTCAATTACAGGTATTTCATTAATTTGTGGAACATTTTGACCTTTTAATATGGTATCTGTATCACGCGTAACATGTTTCAATATCGGTTTAATTGTATTAGCTATGCCTCTAATTGTGGCAGCCTTAAAGTAATTAGGTCTATCTTTTTTATTGTTATTTTTCCATTCCTCTTGGACGTTAGGATCGTCTGGTTGGCAGTCTAACTTTCTCTTTCTAATCTTCTTAATCGTCTCGATTAGCCAAAGTGCATAAATATGAGACGTTAAGCAATATTCAATCAATCAAATCAATCTTTCTAATCTTTCCACGACTTCCCTGAGCCAAACGAGTACTGGATATGTTATACATTATTTTTTTGTGTATGTGTAACACGTTACTTCGAATAGGTTCAAAAACACGACCAAGTTTCTGATTTCGTCTCTTATCTAAGATAATGGTTTTGATTAGATTATTGTGATTCTCAACCTCTGCATTACTCATCCTCTTTACTTCCTCGTCAGGTGACTTAGGCCTATCAAGCATGAGACCCGACCAAAGGGGAACGTAGGGCATATACTTTTTTAAAATTAGTTTAATAATATCCGGGCAATAGCACATTTTATTTTCCTCCCATTTATCATTGTTAGTTTTATTCCAGTCTTCGACCTCAATGGCGTCCAATACATCATTTCTAACATTACGAAAGTCCACAAAAAACCTGCTTTTTTTGTAAATTGTTGGTTCTTCGGTAATAGGATCAATTAGGTAGGGCTTGTCATCCTCCAAGCTGTCAACAACGTCGTCTGATGTTACAGTCACCCCTGAACAAGTAGATACTATGAACTGAAAACCTTTCTCGTATTTAGGACTCTGAACCTTAGACTCAAGCAAAAAATAAATTGAGTAGAACAGACTTTTTATTAATTTATAATCAGAGATATTAAACATGGCTGCAAGTACTTCTACAACAACCTTTTTTAAACGTTTCCGCTTACCTGCTAATTTAGCCATGTCGACTGTAATCATTTGGAACACATGTCTAGATACTCCGATATTGTCTGTACATTCCAAAATTTACAAAATGCATTTATAATTGCCCAGCTGAAGTCGGTCACAACTTTAGAAAAAACAGGCCACACGCAAAATTTTGTTTCAACATAGTGTTTGAATGACGCTAAGAAGTTGCCTATTGACACGTTATTATGCTGAGAAGTAAATAGTTCCATTACAGGAAATATTTTTGAAGACATGTCCCCCATTTCTACTTTTATTACCTTAGCATAATAAAAAACCACCTTTCTGTCGTTTATCAACCTGCGAACAATCGAACCAGTGGCATCGAAATGTAAAATAGGCATATTCTTTGCTCTAATTAAACCTAATAATACCTCAATTTGTTCCTTGCTATATATGTAAACTTGTAACGGACTACCCAGAAATTGTATATACTCGTATTCGTCTTTAATTGGGTCATATTGTTCCCGTTGCCTTAAAAGAGCGTCAACAAAATCATCGCAGTCTTTATCGTCTTTTGATAATTCATCTGAACGCGCTTTCCTAATAACTGCCTCTGACTTAATTCCCTGTAAGTTTCCTAATTTTATTACCTTACCATCAGCCAACAGAGTATGCCTCTGTTGGTACACATGCGGTTTAATATAGCGCAACTCATCTTTAGCTATCTTGCGATCAATCCCATTCAGATACCTAGTAAGCTTTTCTGTGTGGTTAACAGGTTCTGAAGTAGTAAACACCTCTATTGTTACAACACTGTGAGGCTTTGGAATTTTACGTATTATAAATTTAAAAAAGCGGCATTGCTTATGAGCACAATATCCAAATACAGTAGCATACACCCTTTTTGTATTTGTGTCATTTTTTTAACATTTAGTATACATTTTTTTTCGTCGATACACATAAGTTATTTAGCTAATACATTGGAATAAACCATTGTCTTAAATTTCCGTTGTTCAACATCAAAAATCTCACACCATTGATTATATTGTAATAAAATAGAACTATTCATTTTAGATGTACAATCACTCCAAGACCAAACTCTATTTGTTCTTAAATCGCTTTCTCCATTTACTGGCTCTGTACTTTTCGTTATTTCACTATCTACAGAGGAGAGTAAAGAACATTTGTCAGGTGATAGTGAAATTTCCTCACCTGTTGCGTTATGCAACATATCTGCGTCGGCTGTGTTATTCATACAAGGATCAATAATATCATTAACCTTTACACAATGAATAGCAGATGCCCCATTCTCATTTTCTACCGTAACTGGTGTGGCAGTCAATGAATTATTAGGGTATAAACGGCTGTCTACATCTTGATCATTTAGTGTTTCTAGAAAAGATGCATGTTCATCTATTGATTTAGTAGCCGCGCCAATATCTGAATTTACACAACACGACACATTCCCCCCTTCAATTACCTCCTTTTCCCTTACGTCAAGTTCAACCAAGCTTTTAATGTTATCCGTATTTCTCTGGCACATATTAAATAAGTACTTTAAATTGATGCGATTTTGAGGTATGTTCAAATCTACGCACACGCGAGCTAAGACAGAGGTATTAGAACATCCTGCTGCTAACACGTCCTCCAAGCTCTCCACTTTGCTTGATATTGCATTTGCTACTTGTTGAGCATCAAAACCTTTCATTGATTTTCTACGTCCTCTTTGTCTAGTTGCTTTTGACCGAAGCCACTTACAGTAAAGTAATTTTCTTAAATTATTACTATTTTCTCCATAGAAATGTCTAGCGGCTTCACCGAATACGGACGTTTCGTCCCGCCAACCAAAACATTCTTCCTCCTTTGTTTTGCGATCAGAAATGAATTCCACTAGTTCTTCAACACCGACATTAATCGTTTTGGCCATTGTAATCTGATTTACGTACTTACAGATTTTATACTACATTACAAAGAAGTTTTCACTTTACTACATAACACGCACAGTATCCTAACATGGCCATCTCGCTTGGCGAGAAAAATACAATAAAACAAACAAATAAATAAATAAATGAATCAATCAATGAATAAATATATAAACAGATGAATAAATAAATAAATAAATAAATAAATAAATAAATAAATAAATAAACAAATAAATAAATAAATAAATAAACAAATAAATATACAGTAAGTAGGCCCTACTAAGCTTCCGTAAGAAAAGTGTACACCTAGTTTAGTAAACATACATAATATAAAACAATAGATTATAAAAATATAACTCACGTTCGGCTGTGCTTGTGAAAATTGGTAGTAGCTTTTGTAGTGAACTAAACCACTCCACTGAAGTCACAGATCGCAACTGAGCAGAGGAAAGGGTGGGTTGATGGTGGGTTGATGGTTGAAAGAAGGAGTGGCAGAGGGGGGAGTATTGGTCAGCTTACGGTAAACCAAGGTTGAGTGTGGGTGGGGCGAGTTTAGCACCAAAAGCTTTTTCTACCTTGAGCCTAGATAAGATAGGCAGGCCCTCGCCCCCCCCCCCCCCCCCCGATCCACGATCCCGATCGGGATAGATTTTGTAATTACTGAATTGTATTAAATATTACCTATTGAAATGTTGGTGTTACGGTTACCTACAGAATTAGCTCAAGTATAACTCTAACTCGGGAGGTCGCGGTTTCGATACCCGGCACTGCCTCGGCACAAAACGGCAATTCCATCTGAAATTTTTCTCCCGCGGCGAATGCAAGGGACTGATGAAACAGTCGGACCTTTCATTCTGAATGGTCTAAAAATACTTCTCACCCTGGGCAGGTCTCTGGTTGGTCACTGTTTTAACGTCAGTTTGGCAACGAAGACGCCAAACCATTACAAGCATTAAAATTAAAAACGCATTGAAAGATAAGTATATTCATGCAGGACATTTCGGCCATTGAGAGGCAAAACACGAAATAGAAGACGAAGACCGTTAAAGTTGTTCACCATCTTCATCGTCTGTCCTAGGTCATGCGTTGTTCTTGCACTGAAATATTTCTTAAAATTGTCTATTGTTTAAGATATGTTCTTTATTCGTCGATCCTTGGCCGACCTAAAGTTCTTTCACAAATTCATCTGCGACATCCTTACATTTAACATCGGCATCGCGTCTAACAAGATCGACTCTTCTTTCCATTTACCAATTACCATGAAATCAAAAACGTGCCATAGGGCTGGAAGGCAAATGCAGGGCAAGTGTGGCCCTCTGTAGCCTGACACAGTGATTACAGAGTTACAATTTTAACACTAAATGAAAGACAACAAGAGAACATGACATTTGTTTTACAGGCTGTTTACCAGTTATCCTCCACTCTCCACATACAACTTACAACTCCCTTGCATGTATCACCCAATCTTGACATATTTTCCTCTTCGCACCGTGATTTACACATTAGGCTAGCTTTAAACTCATAAAATATTATATTATTTGTTTCAGTATTTATATTATTAAAACAGTTCATTTTATGTTCTATTAAACAGAGCTAAAAATGGTATAATATGGCTGTATTTGTGTTAAATAGATAATTAATTGATCTTGGCTTCGAAGATCGGTTTGATATATCACAATCTCATTTTTACATCCTTCAAGGTCGTCCTCTGGATACAAGCAAATCACAGACTTTTATCACAAAACCCGTGATCCAGTTCAATGTTTGGTTCCATTGATCCCATCCCACCAGCCTCTCAAGTCTCGAATCTCACTCATTTCAAATTGACTAAAGTAGCACACGTGTTTTGGTTAGTTATTGACTTGCAACGGAAACTTATATAAAAAGGTCATCGTCCCAATCTTTTATAACATGGAAAGCAGGTACCGGTGCGAAAAGAAAAACATACCATCCCTAGTCTTGCAGTTTTTTTTTAAAACTGCAACAGTTAGAAATATGTGCATTGTGCATTTGTTGTTAGTTAAAGTGGGGAGGGGGGGGGGAGGCTAAATAAGTTGTCAGTGGATGAAGACAGTTTTTATTTGACAAAGGGAAGATAAGATTCTAAATACCTGGTCCATCACCCGCAACCCTTGTGTCCGAGACCCTAAAATGTATGTTGGTTTGTTCACCAGGGGGAAAAACGTAGAATATAAACGACATTCGTATCTTATCCTTGCCGATTGCTAAGCACAAGTAAACTATTATTTATTAGGCCGCTTCGCGAACGCTTTTTTAGTTAGTAATTAGCACGTCAATGTACATTGCACACCCTGACCCATGTTCTGGGTTGTCAAAGTTTCCAAACACTTTAGTCAGTGCAGCATCTTTAGCCCACCAACGAGTTTCTCCTATAATATTCAGACGTCGGTGGCGTGTGTCTTGACTACCCCTTTCCCAGACATCCATTCGTTTATAGGATTCCCTAAAAAACACGGCGATTGAATTGAGAGTGGTGAATAACGAAGCAGCTGTAATGGATGCCAATGTTGCATCTGTGACAACCAAATTCAATACATGGGCATAGCACCATACGTGCACTTGACCTGGAGATGCATCACTGAGGTGTTTTGTAAACCCATTGTACACACCTTGCATATTCGCTTTTCCATCGGTAGCGTTTCCAATGCAATTTTTAACGTCAATCTTGTGGGTTTTAAGGATTTTTTCTAGAAGGACATAAAATCCCTTTCCAGTTGAGTCCTTGCAATTCACCATAGCTAACAATCTCTCATGTACTTCTTCATTCACATATCTTATGATCACTGAACACTGGTCTTTTACCGTGTTATCCTGAGTAGTATCTATTTGCACTGAGAACATTCTCGCCTCGCGCACTTCACTAGCTATGGTATCTTGAATTAATTGTCGAATGGTTTCAACAATGTAATTAACTGTCGTTTTTGATAAAAGTGTAACAAGACCACCACGACGATTATTTCCAGACTTTTTAGCAGCCATTGATTTTTTTATAACATCGTCCAAATGCTCTTTTAGTACAATGTCATATTTTCCAAGAAGTAGTACAAGTTCTAAGAAATTTCCATGATCCAATGTACTATCGGCTAAGGTATATGCCGCCTCGTTGGACTTTCCTCTAAAACTTAGCCCTCGTTTCCCAATAATTTTTACAATGTCAATGATTCGTTCCAAAGCCCGTCGACGTTGCTTGACTAGCTCATTTCTTATGCCCGTGTGTTTAGAAAATAGTAATGTTTCGATATCACCACCAGAAGACTTTAAAATATGGCACTGGGTATTATCGCAGTGATGAATACTTTTTTCGTGCTCTTCGATGCGTGAGTAAATGTGCCGTCATACCAATCGACTTGAAAAGCACGTAATCGGAATTTGTATTAGTGCTATAAGCGATGCATACAGTGCAAAAGAGAGCTTTTTGTTTCGCGTCATAGCTTAACCAACGACGATTTGTTCCATCTTTTCTATTGAAAACTTTCATTCCATTAAACGGTAAATTGCTGTCACTAGGTTGAAAAGGATGCACTTTAAAAAATTGGGTTCGATTTATATCACTGGGTTTTAAGAAATAATTGAAAGTTGAATCTGTTTCGAGTAGTTCAGGAGGAGTTTGAATTACAGTTACGGTACCTTCTTTGTTTGGAATTGGATTATCAGTATCAGAAGCGTTGTGAGACAAATCGGTGGATACAGAGTTCGAGTTGTGCTGCTCCATCGCAAATGGGGTCGGTAACTGTGTCTGTGCTGACGCTGAGGAAGTCGATGGGTCCTCATCCTGACTCGTTGATGGGCAATTACTTGTCGACTTTTTTTTAAACAAATCCGTCAGTTTAAAGCACTTTTGCGCCTCTTCCTTCAGCAGTTTTTGGCGCTTGCACCGCACTTTTTCTGCTCCACCTTTCAAGGGCCTTTTTGTCCCTACCTTTTCCACAACGCGATCGCAAGCGTTATCGCAGTCTAAATTATTGATGTCCATGTTATTCATATTCACTTACTTTACTAACCAAATTAAACACACGATACACGATAACATTTACTCGAATCGAATCTTACGTCCGCGGCGCGGTCCGAACACATTGAGAGCTTCCCTCGAACTGAATATTCCCTTGACCAGAACATGACTGATGAGAAACCAACCAACCTCCCCCCCCCCACCCCACCACGCCGTCAACTCGCCAGTCTTTGTCACAGCGGAGCGGCCCTACTCTTGCAGTGCAGTTCCCTACACCGGCCTCGTATTTAAAATCTCAAATGACTCACTCGCTCACTCGGACCAAAGAGCTGCCGACAGCAAGCCGACACCAAGTACATTAGCTGACAGGGGCTTTTCACTTTTCAGACTTTCAGACCAGACTCTCAGCGAGCCCATTTTCCACTTTTTATATATATATAAGAACAACACATTATCTGATATTTGATAGTGATAGATTTCAATGTAGGCGGCCCAAAACCTTCTCAGCCCTACCGGCCCTTCTGGCATTTGCCCGGTCGACAGATGGGCCTATCCGCCCCTGACTGTTTGTATGGCACCGTATTGTTATTTATGATTTCTAGTAAATAATCCTTATTCATGTAAAACATTTGTCATAATTTCAGATTGATTAAGTCTAAATCTATACAAAATTTGTGTGGCTCGTTGGTCTTGTGTTTAGCGTCTGTGCTACCAATTCAGAAGGTCCAAGGTTTAATTCTCGTTGAAGATCTCGTTCTCGTTCTGATTTAGACTAAGTCCATCAGTTCTTGTCTTAGGAATTTGTAAACAGTGACTTTGGAGCCGTCCTAGCAACTAGGCACATAATAAATTTGTAGTTGTTCTGAATCGGCTTGGTTGATCCTGGCGGTCATCCGTCAATTCGCCGCTGACATTCGGCGGCGATTGTGGCTGCCCACGTTTCGAAGGATGACGTGACAAGCAAATCTGAGTCATCTACTGCAGGTAGTTCTGCGTCCAGCATCACTGGCAGACTGTTCAAGGAAATCCTCAATGTTGATCTAATCACCGAAGCTTATACGATTTTAAAGCCAACTGTGGCTTATTCCGTGGTTCGATTCCCGGTTGGGGCGGACTTCTTTAATTTCTGAATTGCAGTAAATACTAACTCTTGCTTATTTTACATTCCGTTGTATGTTTTTTTTCTAAATCGACTGCTTTGGCTTCACTTAAAGTGTTTGTTCACCTCTTTAACAAGTTAATATCAAATAGAAAACATAAACACTACGTAGTTTGTGTTTATTTCCCGACCTACGTCAATAGGGGTCTTTAAATTCATCGCCGCGCTCAAGAACAGACCTGGTCCACATGTGCTCCTTTCACCTGTCCACATGTCCCCCTTTCTCCCCTATTAATACATTGCATTTTAATTAATTAATTAATTAATTAAATTAATATTAAATTATTCGTCATTTGTGGGTGGACTGTTTGACTGTGAGTGTATCGTCCTTGTTTGTCAGAAGACGGCCAAGTTGTTTGATAGGGAGAACATCCGATGATGACTGCGGGTGGATTTGCTGCTGTCTTTCTCCTGCGAACTTTGGACTTCATATCCTCAATTTTTAGAATCAAATCTGAAATGAGAATGTTTGTTTGAAAATGACAGTGATAGCATGATATGAACATGGCAAGCATTTTTAAGCTCATTGTCCGTATTTAACATAGTTATTTGAATATCTTGGAGGCATACTTCACTAAACGTTATTAATTTCTTACGCAAAATATCCTTTGAAATTTAATTTGAAATTTAAATTTACATTTATAGCAACGGCCTTTCGATTAAGTTTTGGCTTGAACGTTGACATTCCTTGAAATATGAATGTTCAGATTCAAACCTCATTGTCCACACACGAATTAAAGGGCCTTATTATCTTCGAATGAGTTGAGGATAGTGATACATGAAATGATGTTTGTGTCCAATCCGGGCAATTTATCAAATATTATCAACAATAATTGTGATAACTTTTGACATTTCATAACTAAGCAGTTTAAATTTATGATATATTTTTTAGTTACGCTTGATGGGAATTTTACATACAGGACTTCATAATGTAATTGTGATGTCGTCGGGAAACCCCTTCCCTTTGACTACCTCCCCGACGGCGTCGACAAAGACAACGCGGACGGATGATGACACAGACGGAGACGACCACGACGTGGGGGAACCCCTGCCCTCCCCATATGCTTGTGGCGGGTTCTGACCAGCACAGGCCTGTCCACCCCTTGTCCCCCCGCGTCATCCCTAACGTCCCACCCTTCGTCTCGATTAGCCAAGTTGCATAAATATGAGACGTAAAGCAATATCCAATCAAACAAATAATTTCTGTTGAACACCTATTTGCGGACCCCCTGCACTGCCTGACTGGCCTTGATGTTTAACAGAAACGCTAGCCTACTGATCTTACCCGTTGGTATTTAAATAACGGCTCACTAATTGGCCACGGAAAACTCGTCGAAGTGAACATCAATACAACGATGTTGTTTTAAAGACATCGAGAAACGAAAGGGAGTGAACAAAATTCAGTGTTCTACAAGTATCAACCTCCGTGGTGAAAACGTTTTTCTTTTAAGACTGAATGGTGTGTCCGATGGCTCGCAGGAATTGTAGCATATCTGGCTCTGCTTCAGTGTTATACCTGGTTAAGAGGCGCTTGAGATTGGTCTGCAAGCGAACCGTGGAAGTGCTTGCTATTTCGGATGCCAGTTGTGCAAGGTCATGTTGAAGAAGACGAGTTCTTGTGATAGCTTCGTCCTTTTGAAATGACGAGAGAATGAGGTGACTTGACTGCTGACCAAAAGGATGGATGAAAATGAACAATGATAGATTTATAGCATTATTCCATCCTTCTGCTAGGTTGTTGGTTCGGTCATCGTCGTTCAGGGTAGTTTCATGGACATTCCACAATAGCGGGGTGAAGATGGTCGGCACATGACGAAAACCTTGAGGTCCTTGGAAACCCACTGGGTGATGCAATGGCTCTTGCTTTCCTGACATATAAGTTTGTCGTAAAAGTACGTAGGGGCGGACATAGAACTTGTGGTGCGTACTGCCACAGTTATGCCATCACGTCGATGACATGATTTATTGGCAAGAATGCTAGGGCGTCTACCATCGCACAGGCATGAGCAATTTGTGGGTCAGTACGTTAAGCAATATCCAATCCAAAAATTCTTACTTCTGCTGTGAGTCCAAGGTCTTGTATTTTTCTGTGTGTAGACTGGCATAAATGAACCTCAACATTCAATTCCATTTCCAAAGACTGCGCAGACTGCATTGATTGCAGCTTTCTCAAAATCCAGGACCACAGTTCCTAAAGGTGCGAGGTCGAATTCTAGAAATTGACGTTCACATTGAATTCCTGACCATCTCTTCATATATACGTTGTGCTTTCCCCGTGAGAAACATATGTTGGACATATATTGCTCTACACACAACTTTGTCTTATAGTAGAGAGCACTAACTATCAGATTAGAGGAATAGTTTCTTGCTTGAAGATCCATTAAGAAGATGCCGCATTCATCAGTCAGTGCCTTCATTTTATCATTTTCACTCATCTCTATTTTCTCCTTCTTCTTTAAGGCGCTTCTGTACTGAGCAAAATTCCTAACGCAAGCACAGTAAGAGTGTCCTCGTACCGAAAAAATGTGGCTCATTTTAATGCGCAGAGTATCGTATTTCCAGTACAGGTACCTTATTACACTGTAGTTGCGATTATATCCCCCGCAAGCATCAGGGAACAAAACAATCTCTATTATTTTATCACTTAGGGCTATTTCTGTCTTAATAGTCTCTTCAAGAAAAGGCAAACGCTATTCCACCCCTTTTTGAAGACCCTTTCATAAACAATCGCATGCAGGTCATTCAATAAAGTGTTAAATTTAAAATGTCACACCATCATTGTACAATTGTTTCGTTAATTGCATCCTTTTCACAACATCTGACACATTTATCCTTCGTGCATGCACTTAACCAGTTGGTTGTGGAAATAGTCTTTCTTCGCCTTGTACTTGGTGAAACGTATCATTATTGTTTTCCTGTGTAGAAACATGCAAGTTTTGATTATTTGCTTCATATTGTCTAGGCAAATCGTTCGTTCCCTTAAAGACGCCAAACTGTAGATAGTCTTTTCGTTTGCGCCATCCCATTTGAACTGGGTAGAATCTGATAGAGCTTGCGTTCCAGCAGTATCAACGGTACAAAATCGCACTAGGTCAGTAAATGCTTCTTGCACTTGGAGAGTGTTAGTTTTACAGTGAAGCACGATATAGCTCTGTTGATAAATGGTTATTATATCGTCTAGGGTGAATGCTGCTACCATCGCTGCGAGAATCTCGATCAAGAATTTTATCAAAACCTTTTGATTCTTTTCGGGCGCGCAAGCACTGGCGTGATTCGCGACAATTCGCATGAAATGAGCGCAACAAACATGAACGGTTATTATGGGTTTAGATCCCGTCTTAGGAGCTGTACCCTTCAAAATGCGTGTGAAGAAACCAAGTATTCGGAAAGTGTCTGAACATTCCACGATTTCAAGAGGGCTTTGATAATCTCGTGGCTATAATCTGTAACTACACGCGTAAACAAAGGCCACGCCACGCACCGTGTATTTTAGAAAACTACATAAAGTGTCCTAACCACGCGGCTATGCTTTCTGCGTCATGGCGAGAACTTATCTCCAGGATTGGAAGAACAATTCCGTTGCAAGCTATTACTCACGCGTAATAATATACTGTACGCTTATCTCCCAAAGGATTTCGCACCACCGCACCAGTTGCATCAAGGTGTAGAATAAGACCACCTATCTCTATCCGAATAGAGTTGGCCACGAGCCATTGTGGTGTGCTGAAGAGGTGGGCGAAAAATGGAGCGCCAACAGACTGTATATACTGATTTTCCTGTCCCTGATTTTCGATAAACAATTTGTGTACGTCCGTGTTATCATCCTTATCGTGATCGTTTACAGCTAGAGCCTCGGACCGCGCTTTGCGAATGGCTACATCTGAGTGAATTGTCTTGAAGTTGCCTGACTCCAGCGCCTCAGGATCGCAAGTTTTAACCACATCTGCCATAAACAATTCCCTCTTTCTTTCCATTCCCCGTAATTGCCTCGTCCTCTTTTCACCGTCATGACATAATGTTCCATCATCTAACACAAAAACTGGTAGATCGCCATTGAAAGCTGAATTGAAATCAATATGCAGCCGGAATCTCCTGCAGTTACTGTAACAGCATTCCGCATAAATGACTGATTTAAGGTTTTTGTTTAATCTTTTACTGCAGATATTTATGTCACATTGCTTAAAGTTCTCCCGGAATTTTGTTATGATCTCATCCGACCACGAAGGAATAAAACTTTGTCCGTCAAATATGCGGTTCATGTCTACTGAAAACGCGAAATCGCTTGCGATGTCGTTGTCGTTGTTTGTGTGGCTGACTTTGTGCTCAGACAAAATCGAGGAAACTTTGGAGCAGTCGTTTAGATTGAGATTTGTAGAAAGTGTTGTGATTTTAATGGGAGTAGAGTGGCTGTCAATCCCTGAACTATCCCTGAACTTCAACTATTATTATCATTTGGCCTATTATACGTGAAATGTGAAACATGATTAAAATCGTTATGAGACCATTAAATTGATTATTGACTTAAAGGCGTTAGAAAATTATTCGCGTGATTGGTAGTGATCCGATTTCTTGTCAATTCATCATGTTTGATAACATTCTCATAACATTTCAAACACTATTAAAACTATTCGGTACGTGCAACTATTTTCTATGCATGGATTATAGGTAAATCAGCGGTGAGCAGACCTGTGGCAAATGTATAAAGCAATGCAACGGTGTTTATTTCATTCGAATTTATGTTTTAAACAACACATAAGTAATAATGAAAAATTAGTTGCAAAAAGGCGAAGATGGGAACAACTTGAACTCAAGTAACACCGTGATTTCGAAAGTGAAAATTACACACACAATATTCCTGTTTGAAAAGTTTCACCCACAGACACAACTCTTCAGCGTTCAAAATAATTAATTAATTACAATTTTTAAAATACTTAGCTACGGATGGTGTAAGATGCGCGCCGCCATGACGTCTCGCACACACGAGATCACACTTCGGCTGCAGCCCTCCACCGCACGGATGTCTTCACTTCACTTTAATTCACTTACACGAACTTGCCTGACAGGTAGGCTATCAACTAATGACGAGTGACGAGTGTCGTCTCGTCTCGTGCTAGCCTACTGTAACCCCCTCCAACTTCTCCGCGAGCCACTCTCGGCCGATGATTGGTCTACTCGAATCGACGGTCAGTGGTTGTCTTCAACTGGACACAATTCCGGTAATCAGAAGATTGAATAGTGAACTGTGATTTCGTTTAATTTTGCTTACAGAGAATGCATAATGATTATTTTTAATCACTAGGCTTAAAGTTACTTTGGATATTAGTCAATTAATACTAACACTTGCTTGCTTTTGGCCTTGCTTTTGCCCTACGGAAGGTTTTTTCTGTTCTCTAAGTGCATTAATTAACATATGAATATGTTCTCTCATTACGAGTAATACATGACATGACTTGATAATAATAGTAAGATACATTTAAAGGGGTAGTTAACCGCTAAACTCAAAAAATATATTTCATTCAGGCTAACTAATAATGAATTTAGCAATTAACAGAAAAATTATTGGGGCCACCATGACAGCCCAAAAAATGTCAAACATGACATTTTTCGATATAGATAGATATAGATAGATATAATTTTTTAAACATTCATTTTAGTGTAGTATTGTGCTATAGATCACGTGGTAAAAAATAATTTTTGGGGTTTTTAGCCCCTTTAACAATTGTGAAAAGACTGCAAATCAATGAAATGTTATTTTAGTGTAAATTTATATTTGCCCCTGTATTAATCACCACCAAAATCATGACTATTAAATTGAAATCATTCTACAAATTACTCAATCCGTCTCCTAAATAAAATATCAAATAAATAATAAATAAAATGCGTCATGGTTGCTACAGTCAGTAGCCACACCGAGGTAGTTTGTTGAACTTAGATTAAGTACAACAGTTTCAACCGAATGTGGTGACAACACCGAGTTTACGATTGCTTCCGTTTTTGTTCTTGCACATGAAGTTAACTTTGCTGTTTCGGAATCACCAAACATAGTTTTATTAAGTTGGGTCGTGCAGTCCATTGACTGAAAGCTGTGGTGGTGACGGACAGTGTGAAACGAATGGGCTCCTTTAGCAGCACGGACCAGATTATCCAATTTTGTGTCTTTTTTTACAAAGTTAGTTTCAATCGAAACAAATAACATTTAACCATTAGAAAATAATAAAATTATTAAAACATGCACAATGGCCTGTAAGTGTAAAATGAGAGCGCGGCATTGGACAATTTGTTTGCACTACCTTACATTGTGCACGAAGAAGTTGTTCTGACCCGTCTACGCATTGGACATACACATCTCACTCGTGCATACCTTTTAAGAGGTAAAGTCCCACCCCCCTGTGAGCAGTGTGGTGAGATTTCAACTGTTAAGCACATTTTAGTAGAATGTCCTCAACACATAGATAAGAGGAATGATTTTAAACTTAAACCTAATTTAAAAGAAATTTTATCTGATGAATCTGAGAATATTACCAATGTTTTTAAATATCTGAAATCAAAACAGTTGTACAATAGGATTTTAAAAATAACACGTCACTATAAAGAGAATACTGGCACTAATAACCTTAGTGTTGTGGACCTTTAAACCGTAATAAGTAACTAACTAACTAATGCAGTGGCTTGGACTCGTTTAATATATACATGTGAGAGATAGAATTTGAATTTACTTTTTATTTCAACTAGTGCTTGTTTGATTGTTCCTTGAACCGTACATAACTGTGGACGGTTCATTATGTCTTTATTAGTATTTACTAGTCTGCAGATATAATTGTTGTGTTGAAGAAGGAAGAATTGTGAGGGATCTGTGATTAAAAACAACCTTGTCTGTTCACTGCTGGACAACGAACTAACTTTATTATTGTCTCACTAGAGCGCAGTATCGTACATTTACAAGAACGCATCATGACAGGGTGGCCTACATTGAAACATAAATGTTTACTTTTTTAATCTTTGGCGCCCTAACACCTCTCCTCAAAAATGTTAGATGAAGCGCAATCAAACATAACACAAATCCTGACACTAACATGATTGTACTACCACAAGAAAATAAATCCAGTGAAAATTAAACTATAGGATTTTTTCATTACATAGGTTCTATTACCATGGCATCCTACTACTACTTTTGTTATTCTACTAAGTATGACTTACTACTGCTATTCACGACATTGACAATGACATTACATATGACATAAAACCACTTATGACATTATACTATGACATTCTGTTCATCAGACATACTATAGTTCTGTGATATTACTTCTTACTAGGAAAACGCTAAAGTCCCGCCGCGTTGATGGATGAGCTTTTAAAAGTTTTAGTTTGTGTGGGATATCTTTACTTTTGCAAGTGCTTCGTTTTGTTGCTTCCGCATTGTTTGGTGATTGCTGTCAAGTTTCTATTGTTTCTTGTCAATTGATATTATTTACCGTAAAAAACTTATATTAAAAGCTTTATTTCTATGGATTCTGGCTAACTTTTTCATCTTTTTCTTTCAAAAGGTACTACATCACCATAACTTTAATGTCCATGTGAAATCTGAACGTTTTAGCCCCACCCGTTTGGTCAGAATCGGCCCAAATGTGACGAAAATATCGCACTAAAAATCGAAAAACTTATATTAAAACCTTTATTTCTATGGATTCTGGCTAACTTTTTGATTTTTTTCTTTCAAAAGGTACTACATCACCATAACCTTAATGTCCATGTGAAATATGAACGTTGTAGCCCTACCCGTTTGGTCAGAATCGGACCAAAGGTCACGAAAATATCGCACTAAAAATCGAAAAAAAATCGTAAAAGTACGATATTCATGAAAAATATTTCTTCGATTGTACCCAAAAACGTGGCACGTCTAAGTTCAGAGATTTCGAAGGTCCCCTTCAATTTTCATCAAGATCGCTTATGCCGTTTGCCCGGAATCGTGCGAACAAACAGAAAAAAAGAGAAAAAAACAAACAAAAAAACACCCGAGCTAAATATTTTGGGGGGTCAGTGAAATTGAAGTCTTCGCTTCACTCGCGTCGCTCGCTACGCTCATCCAATGAGTAATGGCATTAATTGCAAATACAAAACAAAATTTCTAAACAATTCCCAACTTTTGAGCAAACTCCTTAGTTTTTGATCCAGAAAGGGGTTTTGTAAGGAGATAAGCGATATTCTTATTGCTTCTCACATACTTTAAAATAATGTCCCCATTCCTCATCAATTCGCTATTGTAATGGTACTTAACATTAATGTGTTTGCTTCGGTCAGAGATAGCATTTGAATTTGCTATGCAAATAGCACCCGTATTATCTGCAAAGATTGTACATGGTTTATCTTTGAACTTGCCCTGTCTAAATTCATTTAGGAAATCTCACAACCACACAAACTCAGTGCTCCATTCGTACATTGCATCTTACTCTGCGTGGGTTGAAGAGGTAGCAACACATCTGTGACATCGATGCCTGAAGCTTGCCCAGCTAGGGAAACGATGGCACTAAATTTCCTAGGTTTATTTCACTTTCTTTAACAGTTACCACAGTATACGACCGGGAACACGTATGGTTCCACGGGTATGGAGTTATGGCAGAGGTAAACTTTGTCTGGTAGTTTTTGTCTTTCAAAAGTGATGGTTAGGCATCTGATTGGTATTCTGTTATCTGGCTGAGATGGGTTTCTTTTCGTTGTTCGACCACGACGTGGGGGAACCCCTGCCCTCCCCATAGCTTGTGGCTGGTTCTGACCAGCACAGGCCTGTCCACCCTTTGTCCCCCCGCGTCACCCCTTACGTCCCTCCCTTCGTCTCAATTAGCTAAGTTACATAAATATGAGACGTTGAGCAATATCCAATCAATCAATTCTCCATACTCTTCGGGTGTTAGTATAGGGATATGAGAACCATTGATTCCTCTTCAAGTGTCGGGAAATTGCCAATATTTAAAAAAAAACATTGGACAATTTCCACAATTATCACGGCGGTGTGGCACAGTACACATTAGAAAGTAAACAATAATACATTATCACGGCGGTGTGGCACAGTACACATCGAATTGTAAACAATAATAAGTTGTCACGGCGGTGTGGCACAGCACACATTGAAAAGTAAACATTATACATTATCACGGCGGTAATACGGCGGTAATACGACGAGAAATCGGCCATGACCGTAAACAACAGAAAGGAATCTACGAAATAGTCATCATACATGGAAGCAGGGCGTACTTGACACATGCCCATATAATATGTTAGCTCTGGTTTTTACAGAGTTTGTTCAACGTGCAGCCAATAAATAATATTAATACTAATAAAAACAATTAATAATAATTAATAATAACAAATTTATTCTGTTTAATTTTTCATGTGATGGGGAGGGGGAGCTAGTGCATCTATGTACTCTGGATGAATAACTTCTTTACTAACCTGAAATAAGAACTGATTGAATTATTGTTGTAAACAACATTGGTCGCTGTTGATTTTGAACTATTTTTTGGATGAAACTGATGCAAAAATCGCCTTTCAAAAACTCAGATAACCGGCAAAAAGCAGGCTAGACAGTGTGTGTAGTATAATTTTTACTCGACTCATCAATTAAATGATATGATTGAAATAATATTAGTTACATTACTGGCGAGTGATTGAGTTTTACACAATACATTAATTTATACACTCTGCAAACCTTTTACAAACACCAAAAACCCAACCCTTTCAAAAAGAATTCGTCTTGAAGTTGAAAGGATGGAGAGGCGCGTGACGAATATAATAGAGGTTTTTTACGACAATTTACCCAGGTTTACAATTTTAAATCCAAGATGAAATGGGATGACAGGTGTGGGGTCTCTTGTATAAGTGATAGTTAAATCGTCTCATTTTTTTAAATTTAGTGATTATATGATAGTTCATTCAATTCATGAAGTCAAAACAAGACCTAAAATCTTTTTAAATCGAAGTTGTAGCTCAATTCTAAGCGGAATTGCAAAACAAATAACATAATCATTTGATATGATTTAGTCGGATATTTCCTATAAAACTAAGCTAAACACTTCGCCAAAAAAACGAAAATGCTTAGAAAAATGTAAATAAGACAATGAATTTATTATAATCGAGATCAGGCTTATCAACTACACTTTTAGTTTAGAGATGGTATTTGTCTTTTGCACAATGGGGTTCACTTTGCTACCAAGCACTCTGAAGCATTGTTCAGTTGGAACCCTTCTCTGAGCAAAGGATAACCATCAAAATACCCCCCGTGGTCGGCTGGCGCCTGCTTCCCTCCAAGCTCTACCAAGCAGTTCAGTTTCTGTACGCACTACATCAGCAAAGCGCTAGTAGTAATCACTGTCGGATCAAATTTCTGTGCTTTTCGGAAGGTAATATTTCCCCGAGTTTTGATAAAAAATGTATTTTTCTTCTTGCAAGATCGTTAAGGATGCCATGATCGACCGAAGTACTGTTTTAAAATCGTGTGCCTTTGTTCAATAGTCCGCCATAAGCATTCAAAATTTATTCAGTTTTTATTTTTTTCACTGGTTCACATAACTCTTATCAACATTATTTAACAGTAGTTCTCTAGATCAATCAAATGTGTAGGTTGTTGAATTTTTTCAATGGTCTATCTTTGAAAACAATACGAAAAAACACCTTCCGGCGAAGTATCTGCACGGCGTACCCCAAAGGCTGTCTCGTGAATACTCTTAACAACTAAGCAATTACGCAGGTCCACGGTTGGCAGTGAAAACTCAAGTTGGTTACGATCGTCATTTTAACCAGCGTTCAAAGCGAGTAATAAAAACGGGGTCTTAATAATGATACGTCAACATCACAACACCCTGGAAGTTACAAGTTGAGCTTACGTTAGGGTTTACAATATGTGCCCGAACAAAAAAGAGGACACCTTTCAAAAAATGAAGTTAACACTAATAACACATGTAAATATAGCCCGCACTCCATAGCGGCAGTTTACGGAAACTTATTGCTAATTCAACACGGGAACGGCGGCCATTGTGGGGGCATTGGTTACCTAGATACCTTACACTGCTGCTCTAACAGCAGCTCAGTATAAGTATCTAGTGGACCGTGGTCAGCTGCACCGCCGTCTGGATGAATGTAAAAGTAGTACCTTTACAGACATCCAGATGGCGGTGCAGCTGACCGTTGCCCCCACAATGGCCGCCGGGCGCCGAAAAATTAGCAATAGGTACAGCAGCGCTCATGCGTCATCTAGACCTACAATGGAACTTTCCCCTTTCCTTTGACTACTTCCCCGATGGCGACGACAATGACAACACGGACGGAGACGACCACGACGTGGAAGAACCCCTGCCCTCCCCATACGCTTGTAGCTGGTTCTGACCAGCACAGGCTTTGTCCACATCTTGTCCCCCCGCGCCATCCCTTACGTCCCTCCCTTCGTCTCGATTAGCCAAGTTGCATAAATATGAGACGTAAAGCAATATCCAATCAAATCCAACATCTTTGGTCTTCCTAGTTCCGAGCCGACTGGCGACCGACAGGCTCGCGTAAGTGAGAGAGACGGAACACGCCGTACGCAATCGTACCACTGAAGGCAGGTAGTAGAGATGGGAATTTTGGCCCGGCCCGGCCCGAAAGCCCGGCCAGGCCCGGCCCGGCCCGACTTTCGGGCCGGGCCGGGCCGGATGTTTCTGTTATTTTCGGGCTTCGGGCCGGGCCGGGCCTGAAGCATTAAAATTTCGGGCCGGGCCGGGCCGTTTCGGGCTTTCGGGCCTATACTACCATTGTAATCCTTACCATCATCAGGTATGGGTAAATGAAACTCCTCAGCTTGAGAGGAATTTTGAGGTGGCTCTACCTCAGCGACCCACGCCAGTCTTCTCCTCTTTCCTCTTGAGGCACCGTCGCTCTCACTGTAGGGTAGTGTGGTTTCATTTTCAGTCGCAAAATTTGCTTTTGATTCTCCGCTTTTATAATTGCCTTAAAAGTAAAACATTGATAAATATTAATTACTACGAACAATGCACTAAGCCATTGCCACTGGCATCGTAGCTGGCAAAAAAGTATACAAATATCTGTAAAGAGATAGTCGTGGTTGACCCTGTCGAACGTTACCTGTTGATTCAGGGACAGAATTGCCAGGGGCACTCCCTCTGCGTTGGCATATTCCAAGACGTCCCTGTGCAGGTGGAGACTATCAAAGATAGTCCTCCCGGGAATGCAGTACCCCTGGTCAGGATGGACCAGGGAGCCTACTACTTTAGGGGAGCCTAGGCATTCTTGCACTTCTTCCCTGGAGATTGTGAAGAATGAAAGGGATTCATTGCCGTATTGCGCGGCGAGGGGTAAATGTGGGGGGGGTCTTTGGATGTTTGCTGAAACGTCGACAGAAAGTAATCAGAAAACAGCAACAGGTTGAACTTTACATGGTAATTTAAGCCTCTTATTGGATGAAGACAGTGTCGCGTGTGCGAGCCTTCCTATCCAGTCAGCATATGTTTAAGAAGAATTTACGCTGGAAAAATTAAGAAGTAACTCAACCGAAGGACAAAGCAGCCTCCTGGAATTCTGGCAGTTACTGTGGCCAATCATCAGCTACCCTCACTGTACGCCCAACCCCCCCAAGAGTTTTGGACACCCCCTGTCAACACAGGACTGCAATTTTGGTATCGTATGAACTGATATACTTTAGTGTTTTGGTCATAATTCTTGTGCTTTGCGCCTACCCTCGATTTTGCGGCGTGGACACTGACGGAATCATAGTTGATTATGAATTGACGTACATTGTAGTTTGGCATGGTTTAAGACATTATAGAATAGAATATGGTACATAAACTCGAAGACATTTGAGTCTTAATTTAAGGAAAGATGAAGTTGTTTTCTATTGATTTTCAGTTTGCTAGGTTATGCTGATAATTACTCATTTTCTTGTGCAAGGTATTACTATATAATTAGTCATCAGCTATTGCAAGGTATTATATTGCACATAACCTCAAGGCAGTTAAGCCCTAATTAAGGAAACATAATGTTCATGACATGTGTTCTGTTTTTACTGCTGAAATGTATGCCATACGAGAAGCTTTTAAATATATTATGAAACAAAGATGCGGAAGCTTCATGGTATGTTCAGATAGTTTAAGTGCACTTCAGGCACTCCACGTCATGTTCTCTACTCACCATTTAGTAATTGACATTCAGTTCTTCATGGAGAAACTTCATGCGAGAGGCTACAAAATCATGTTCTGCTGGGTCCCTGGTCATGTAGGTATCTCTGGCAACGAGGAGGCTGACTTGGCAGCCAAGGCTGCAACGCAAAAAGCATCAACTGATTTTGACCTCGTACCTGTTCCTGATGTCCACAGTGGGTTCAAGAACCATATGTTGAAACTAGGTCAGGATTGTTGGAATGCTTTGCAGAATAATAAACTGCGTCGTGTGATGCCCTGTCTTTCACTGAAAGTACGACCCCCTTCTTCCATACTTTCTCGTCGTGAGGAGGTTGTATTGGCGCGAGTACAAATAGGGCACACCCACCTCACCCATGCCTATCTTTTTACCAGAGATAAGATTGCTCCGATTTGCGACACGTGTGATGTGTTGCTATCAGTTCATCATTTGTTGACTGACTGCTCTAAGTATGATGGTTTGAGACTCCAATTAAATTTAAATCTATCATATGAAGAACTTTTGTCTTATGAAAACAGTGAAAAACTTATCAGATTTCTAAACCTTAGCAATCTGATCGACAATTTATGACAGTTCATATAAAAAAAATCCATGAAGCATGTTGACTTGCTATTCATTATGACGACGTTGGCAACGGTTTCCTGATAATGATTATGATTATGATTTGGTAATTTGACATTTTCTACATATGACAACTTTAGCATGTATACCTTTTCCCGATTTGGCTGTCTACAAATATATCGACCTTGGCAATTCTTTTTATGACAATGATATGAAAAACACATTTAACCTTATTAACCGTATTTTACATTCATACATAGTTAACTAAATATCTTGGAGGCGCGAATAATCTTTGCCGTTGAAGCGCCCTAAAACTACTAATACTAATACTGAATAGCTTTCTCATCTACAGAAAAAATATCATGTTCCTTAAAATGACTCCCATGTTTGTAATCAGTCATATGTGTACATGGTGACGACGATATGTTTCTATAATATTGACGATTTACAGTTTTGTCGTGAAGAAACGCAGTGAGGGACCGTAGTGATAATGACACTTCAAATTAAACTGGTTTCGGCCTGGCAGAGCAATAGCTATTGGTTCTATGAAGTTAAACTCTTCCTTGTAGAAATTATTTCTTCTGTGCTCCGTTCTTAAACGACTAGTTGGTCCATGCAATTGCAACAGTGCGTTTGTGTTGATTTTGTCATCCAAGACCGATCCAATTTCGTCAGAAAATAGATTTCTATTCCTTAGTTCATTTGTAAACTCTTCTTTAAATGCAGTTTGCGATAAGTTTAATAAATCTCCGTATTTATTAAAAATATCCTGTATGGTTGCAGACGGTATGTGATGTTTAGCAGTAAGGGTAAGATAAAATGAAGCTAATGCTTTTGTGATGTTTCCATTGTCGTTCAAGAGAGAAATACCAGGCCTATCTGGCGGGTCCGAGACGTTAAAATTGCTGTGCACACTTTCAGCTACATCGTCGATTGGGGTTTCTTCCCCCGCCTGGTTTGTCGGTGCGTGTTCGAAATCTTTTCAGTGAGTCAAGGTGTAGAATTTACTTATATGAGGAGCCAGCGGTTTAGCCGAGCTCATTTAACCGGTTCCCACTCGAACACCGAAGTTAAGCAGAATCGGGCGTGGTCATGGGTAGAGTGGGTGACCGCTCTACACTGAAACTCACGTATACCGCTGGTTAGAGCAGATGGAGGGTTCGAAAGCTAGTGTAACGGCTTCGTTCTCCTTGACGTCTGCTCGGCAGTCCGGGTTAGTGGAGGAACCTATATGACTGTCAAAGTTACACCATCCTGTCGGATGGGACGTTAAGCCGTTGGTCCCCTTGGTACTTTTCGAAAGGAGTAGGCTATGTGCCGGTACCGGGTTTCCCCTCCTCTCTTCTGTTCATACTTCATCCTCATCTATCACCACTCATCGTCTCGATTAGCCAAAGTGCATAAATATGAGACGTTAAGCAATATTCAATCAATCAATTACTTATATGAGAGGAGAAAGAGTTAACCAAGTGGAATTCTCGGCGTCCTTGGCATAACGGACAGGCAACTTTTCGCCCTTCTCTTATATGTGATTTAAGATGTTTTAGAAGATCGGGAAGTGACGTAATATTGTCGATATTGCAAACATTACACTTCAAATCCTTGTTTTGTCTATTCAAACTGATTGAACGTGAATGTTTTGACGTGAAGCCTACGTGTTCTTTCAGTGGCGCACGCAGTGTTTTAATCTACTGGAGCGACAGTCATTGGACCCCCCCCCCCACTTAAAAGTACTTTCGTGGGGCAAGCTGGGTGGTTTGGGGGCACTTTAAAAATCAAGTTTTTAGATTGCATTTGGTGCGTTTTAGAAAAAAGTAGAGGGGTGTATGCAATTCCGAAACACTATAGTTTTTGTACAACAGAAACATGAAAATTACCAACACGAATTGGAACACTGATGGGATAGATCATGTTACATCTGCCGTCTGCCGAATCTTATCTCTTATGGGCCTACCTCCCACCCGTGGCTGGTTCTGACCAGCATGGCCCCTACTCCCCTTCACCCCTAGACTTGAGTGGTGCATTATGACCTAACGGTTGACGCGTCCTTAATCCAAATAATAAAATAAAATAAAAATTGCCGCGATGCATAGATGATCCCGGAAGGAACGTAAATCCACGAGCCGGGACCAACGATTTAAGGATGGATGGAATGGCATGTTCAGAATGGCGCAGTTCAAAAGAATAACAGCATGAATGATGTTACGTTTGTAATGCAATCTACTTAGTTACAATGAATCTATAAACTAGGAGGAACTATAATAAAGTATAGCCTCAAGCAATTCATGAAATAAAATGAAGGAATAATATGAAAGTTCAATTTTTTTAAACTCTATACATGCCATGCATCTATGTGTGATTAAAATCTATTGTTTGGGGATTAATGAACCTTCTAACAATATGTTGTTAAGCTAAGCACATCGGTAACATACAATATTTAGAAAGGTTCGGAGCTATTTTCTTAATTTCTAGCAGGAGGTGCTTTTGAAAGAAACATCGAGGACTTTTACACAAGAAAACGGTGTACCACAGGGCTCTGTGTTGTGTTATTTTATTTGCAATAGCTTTTAATAGCATCACTTCCTTTGTTAAGAAGCCAGTGGTGTCTTTGCTTTTTGTAGACGATTTTACAATTTTATTCAAGGCATCACACATGAGTTCCGTAGAAAGACAACTTCAATAAAACTTTAGACACCTTGAAACATGGTCCAAGGAAACGGGTTTTCAATTTTCAGTATCAAAAACTACATGTATTCATTTTAGACGTAATAGGGGAATTCACTTGCCACCAAATCTTAAAATGCTTGGACAAGACCTTATCTTGAATTGGAGAAGAATTGGCCCAAATGGCACGAAAATATCGCACAAAAAATCGAAAAAAATCGTAATAGTACGATATTCATGAGAAATATTTCTTCGATTGTACCCAAAAACAATACACCTCTAAGTTCAGAGATTTCGAAGGTCCTGTCAAATTTTCATCAAGATCGGATATGCCGTTTGCCTGGGAGAGAGTTAACAAACAGACAAAAAAAAAAAAAAAAAAAACACCCGAGCTAAATTTTTTGGGGGGTCAGTGAAATTGAAGTCTTCGCTTCGCTCATCCAACAAATTAATAAATTTTATATCCAAAGAGTACCCTTAAAAAATATTTTGACATGTAAAAATTTCCCAGAACAGTTACTATGAACATGGTTTTTCAATTTGTTTGTATTTGCTCATCTACAGCTTGGCATTTCTTTTGGATCTCATTGCTTTTGGTTGTGTAAGGTTTGGCTGTATTTTAAAAAGTTTTTTTTTTTGGTTGGGATTTCATTACTTTTTTCAAGTTCCATTACAAAATGATTTGTTAAAATACAATAGTTTTATCAAAGTCGATTTAAATGCTATAGTATTACCAATCAACAATAGAATGTAAAATAACTAGTGGTCCAAAGACTTGTTTTTTGCACACAATGTAGATGATCATTGTCAAGAAACTTTAGTTACTTGTTGATTGATAGGCACCTAGAAACCTTGTTTCCACACGAGATCCTAAATAAAACTTTGAGAGATTTAATTTAATCTGTTGTATTATTTCCTTTAAACATTCAAAACAAACAAAAGTGGCGAGTATTGTTGTTTTAAATGTGTAAATGAGAAAAGGTCGTGGTTCCAATAATAACACGCGTAATTCTCTTTGATTGTTGTAAAAGTTGTTTATTTTTGTTAAAACTTTCGTGGTAAGCGTTTAAATCCCGCGCGCGAATGCATATCGTGCTAGGTTTTTTCCTTCTTTTAACGTATTTTATTGTTAAAAAACGTATGAATAAAACATAATACAATACATAAATATGTGCTGAACACTATTTATACAAAGATATTGGTTATTTTCAACTAGAAACCCCATTTACTACTTATGCAGTCGTATGTTGAAAACACCATGTTAAATTACCACCGTGGGATCTAGGGATACACCTTCATCCCACGACCGTGGCATCTGAGGTTTTCAGCAGCAGCCACGATCGTGGGACGAGACACTCCGAAAATAAAAACATGTCTTCCATCTCATTTTCACGACGGCATAATGTACACGTCCAAGACTTTGCCAAAGTACGACTTGTGGTGGATAAGCTATTTTTGATTGGATTTAATTTTTTATATTTAAAAGAACCTTTTTTATACCTGGTATGGATAGATGTGCATGCATACATTGCCAAATGTATAATTTTTTATGCCAAAAAATGTGTTTTTGAAAATTTTGGCGAATATGCGAGTAGCGTCGGGGGTGTGTTTCGAGTAATTGTCGATGGATTTTCATAATTTTTTTTTAAAAAGCTGCGTTTATCTAGCCAGTTTCAGAAAAGTGTTTGATAATGTTTCTACTGTTTATGGTTCATGTTTTATTCAAGATATTACCTCTGCATTAGTCTAGGCCTAAAAATGCATTCGGCCGATGCAAACAACAACATTTCAAAAGTGATTTGTGCAAAATCAAGCACCTTTCAGAGCTCAAATCAGAGCTCTGTCTGTCTGTCGTCTGTATGTCTGTCTGTCTGTCTGTCTGTGCTCTCCGTAGGCCTAGTTTTAGTTAGTTTTAACTTTGCTGCACAAGAGACTTGCGATTGAGAAAAAGGTGTTTAAAAACTTACCAATAATGCTAGGAACACAAGTAAATACTTTTCAAAAACAGGCTAGCTTAACAAACTTGTAAAAAAAAAAAAAAAAAAAATCCGACAAGGCAAACTACTTGAAACTCTGCAGTCAAATTGCCAAAACTATTTACAAATGTTTATTTAGTCTATCTCTAGGGCCTAGCCGAGGTTACGGCAGCCAATGAGGGCAAAAAAACAACTCCGTGGCCCCAAGTGCATGTTTATCTCAAGCTGTGAGGTGTAGCTGTGCTGTTTATAAATCAACCACAGCAAAAGTTTAAGAACACAAGTGCCCTAGACATCCGTCCGCATCGCGTAGTTAAGAATATTGTCTAAAAATAACTTTTTTCGTTCAAAACAATATTTTAAACCAGTTCCTACTGGCTCACCACATGCACCAGATGCTCAAGCAAGTACTCTACTAACTCTGCAGTGTGAGAGGCTGTTTTTTACAACAAATGTATCACAACAAAAAATAAAAACATGTCTTCCACTTCATTTTCACGACGGCATAATGTACACGTCCAAGACTTTGCCAAAGTACGACTTGTGGTGGATAAGCTATTTTTGATTGGATTTAATTTTTTATATTTAAAAGAACCTTTTTTATACCTGGTATGGATAGTTTGCATGCATACATTGCCAAATGTATAATTTTTTATGCCAAAAAATGTGTTTTTGAAAATTTTGGCGAATATGCGAGTAGCGTCCGGGGTGTGTTTCGAGTAATTGTCGATGGATTTTCATAATTTTTTTTTAAAAAGCTGCGTTTATCTAGCCAGTTTCAGAAAAGTGTTTGATAATGTTTCTACTGTTTATGGTTCATGTTTTATTCAAGATATTACCTCTGCATTAGTCTAGGCCTAAAAATGCATTCGGCCGATGCAAACAACAACATTTCAAAAGTGATTTGTGCAAAATCAAGCACCTTTCAGAGCTCAAATCAGAGCTCTGTCTGTCTGTCGTCTGTATGTCTGTCTGTCTGTCTGTCTGTGCTCTCCGTAGGCCTAGTTTTAGTTAGTTTTAACTTTGCTGCACAAGAGACTTGCGATTGAGAAAAAGGTGTTTAAAAACTTACCAATAATGCTAGGAACACAAGTAAATACTTTTCAAAAACAGGCTAGCTTAACAAACTTGTTAAAAAAAAAAAAAAAAAATCCGACAAGGCAAACTACTTGAAACTCTGCAGTCAAATTGCCAAAAATATTTACAAATGTTTATTTAGTCTATCTCTAGGGCCTAGCCGAGGTTACGGCAGCCAATGAGGGCAAAAAAACAACTCCGTGGCCCAAGTGCATGTTTATCTCAAGCTGTGAGTGTAGCTGTGCTGTTTATAAATCAACCACAGCAAAAGTTTAAGAACACAAGTGCCCTAGACATCCGTCCGCATCGCGTAGTTAAGAATATTGTCTAAAAATAACTTTTTCCGTTCGAAAAAACATTTTAAATCACCCCAGACA
The DNA here is from genome assembly GCA_024449915.1 of Sweltsa coloradensis. Lineage (NCBI taxonomy): Eukaryota > Metazoa > Arthropoda > Insecta > Plecoptera > Chloroperlidae > Sweltsa > Sweltsa coloradensis. The sequence continues at coordinate 52,623 of JAMZAV010005157.1, forward strand.
GGTAAACCACATCCACCAGCTGCACAAGCAAGTACTCTACTAATTCTGCAGTGTGACAGGGTATTTTTTACAAGAAATTTATCACAACAAAAAATAAAAATATGTCTTCCTTTTCATTCTCACAGGCAAATAACAAAAATCTGTTTTTAAAGTAAAAGCTTGTGCAAACTGTATAGTACTGGTAGCAAAATATCACAGAGGGTTGATATAATTGTCAGGTTTGTCGGTGGGGGGGAGACCTTAGCCTGTTGATTATTCATGAAAATAAGGCATATAACTACATAAACAAGTAGTACACAACATCAAACACACAAGTCAATTGCAGGAAATCTAGAAACATTTAAACAACAAATAAATATCTAATAACCTAACTTTTGTGATCGCCTAGTGCGCAGTCACATGGTGTTTGTGGTTTAGAAGAAACACACATTGTGCCCGAGTGGGTGAACACCTTGGATAGCGAAAGAAGAACAGAAAAAGTGCAAACTAAACTACAAATTAGTTAAGGGTGTAGGTCTGTAAAGACCTAGGAAACACCCAGCCAAAGGAAAGAAGAGTAAGATGTAACTAGACTAGACTTTAGTGGGAAACCTATTGCTTCTCACATGGTGTTGGTGGCTTTAATAGAAACTCACCTTACCCAAAGCCCCAGATGGCCTTGGGTGACCAATATGTTTAATATTTATTACAGTACACAGAAACAGTTCAAGAGCACAAGAGAGTATTGAGCATTATGAACATGTGCCATAGCAGAGATAGACAGTAGGCTGAAAAAAACACAAGGATCGTAGAGTTGTAAGGACAGTCGTTACCGTGCTCAACCGACATATTTCGAAGATAAAGTAACAGAAAACGTTTAAGAACAGAGTAGAGAATAGTGACAGTAGTAGCACCTGCCTGTAGGGACTACAGTATCCATATAATAAAACAACCACACTGTACCAAACCAATACCAATCACCAAACCGTCACACTTCCTGCCACAACCAAACCTCATGTTACGTAAAGGTTCCTTGCTTGCGACATACTAGGTCCGGGGGGGGGGGCTGACTCCCATGTGGAAAATATGTAGCCAGCGATACAGTATACTCTTATGTCAAACAGCTAGCCATGTTCCAAGCTGGGCATTGAAGATAAATATTTTTTATCTTTCAAAATGATAACATAAATATTATAACACTAGTGCCCTAGACCTCTGTTCCCATCGCGCCGCGTAGAGTATTGTCAAAAAATTACTTTTTTCGTTCAAAAAAATATTTTAAACCAGTTCCTACTGGCTCACCACATGCACCAGATGCTCAAGCAAGTACTCTACTAACTCTGCAGTGTGAGAGGCTGTTTTTTACAACAAATGTATCACAACAAAAATAAAACATGTCTTCCATCTCATTTTCACGACGGCATAATGTACACGTCCAAGACTTTGCCAAAGTACGACTTGTGGTGGATAAGCTATTTTTGATTGGATTTAATTTTTTATATTTAAAAGAACCTTTTTTATACCTGGTATGGATAGATGTGCATGCATACATTGCCAAATGTATAATTTTTTATGCCAAAAAATGTGTTTTTGGAAAATGTTGGCGAATATGCGAGTATCGTCCGGGGTGTGTTTCGAGTAATTGTCGATGGATTTTCATAATTTTTTTTAAAAAAGCTGCGTTTATCTGTCCAGTTTCAGAAAAGTGTTTGATAATGTTTCTACTGTTTATGGTTCATGTTTTATTCAAGATATTACCTCTGCATTAGTCTAGGCCTAAAAATGCATTCGGCCGATGCAAACAACAACATTTCAAAAGTCATTTGTGCAAAACCAAGCACCCTTCAGAGCTCAAATCAGAGCTCTGTCTGTCTGTCGTCTGTATGTCTGTCTGTCTGTCTGTCTGTGCTCTCCGTAGGCCTAGTTTTAGTTAGTTTTAACTTTGCTGCACAAGAGACTTGCGATTGAGAAAAAGGTGTTTAAAAACTTACCAATAATGCTAGGAACACAAGTAAATACTTTTCAAAAACAGGCTAGCTTAACAAACTTGTTAAAAAAAAAATAAACCAAATCCGACAAGGCAAACTACTTGAAACTCTGCAGTCAAATTGCCAAAAATATTTACAAATGTTTATTTAGTCTATCTCTAGGGCCTAGCCGAGGTTACGGCAGCCAATGAGAGCAAAAAAACAACTCCGTGGCCCCAAGTGCATGTTTATCTCAAGCTGTGAGGTCTAGCTGTGCTGTTTATAAATCAACCACAGCAAAAGTTTAAGAACACAAGTGCCCTAGACATCCGTCCGCATCGCGTTGTTAAGAATATTGTCTAAAAATAACTTTTTTCGTTCAAAAAAATATTTTAAACCAGTTCCTACTGGCTCACCACATGCACCAGATGCTCAAGCAAGTACTCTACTAACTCTGCAGTGTGAGAGGCTGTTTTTTACAACAAATGTATCACAACAAAAAATAAAAACATGTCTTCCATCTCATTTTCACGACGGCATAATGTACACGTCCAAGACTTTGCCAAAGTACGACTTGTGGTGGATAAGCTATTTTTGATTGGATTTAATTTTTTATATTTAAAAGAACCTTTTTTATACCTGGTATGGATAGATGTGCATGCATACATTGCCAAATGTATAATTTTTTATGCCAAAAAATGTGTTTTTGAAAATTTTGGCGAATATGCGAGTAGCGTCCGGGGTGTGTTTCGAGTAATTGTCGATGGATTTTCATAATTTTTTTTAAAAAAGCTGCGTTTATCTAGCCAGTTTCAGAAAAGTGTTTGATAATGTTTCTACTGTTTATGGTTCATGTTTTATTCAAGATATTACCTCTGCATTAGTCTAGGCCTAAAATGAATTCGGCCGATGCAAACAACAACATTTCAAAAGTGATTTGTGCAAAATCAAGCACCTTTCAGAGCTCAAATCAGAGCTCTGTCTGTCTGTCGTCTGTATGTCTGTCTGTCTGTCTGTCTGTGCTCTCCGTAGGCCTAGTTTTAGTTAGTTTTAACTTTGCTGCACAAGAGACTTGCGATTGAGAAAAAGGTGTTTAAAAACTTACCAATAATGCTAGGAACACAAGTAAATACTTTTCAAAAACAGGCTAGCTTAACAAACTTGTTAAAAAAAAAAAAAAACAAATCCGACAAGGCAAACTACTTGAAACTCTGCAGTCAAATTGCCAAAAATATTTACAAATGTTTATTTAGTCTATCTCTAGGGCCTAGCCGAGGTTACGGCAGCCAATGAGGGCAAAAAAACAACTCCGTGGCCCCAAGTGCATGTTTATCTCAAGCTGTGAGGTGTAGCTGTGCTGTTTATAAATCAACCACAGCAAAAGTTTAAGAACACAAGTGCCCTAGACATCCGTCCGCATCGCGTAGTTAAGAATATTGTCTAAAAATAACTTTTTCCGTTCGAAAAAACATTTTAAATCACCCCAGACAGGTAAACCACATCCACCAGCTGCACAAGCAAGTACTCTACTAATTCTGCAGTGTGACAGGGTATTTTTTACAAGAAATTTATCACAACAAAAAATAAAAATATGTCTTCCTTTTCATTCTCACAGGCGAATAACAAAAATCTGTTTTTAAAGTAAAAGCTTGTGCAAACTGTATAGTACTGGTAGCAAAATATCACAGAGGGTGGATATAATTGTCAGGTTTGTCGGTGGGGGGGAGACCTTAGCCTGTTGATTATTCATGAAAATAAGGCATATAACTACATAAACAAGTAGTACACAACATCAAACACACAAGTCAATTGCAGGAAATCTAGAAACATTTAAACAACAAATAAATATCTAATAACCTAACTTTTGTGATCGCCTAGTGCGCAGTCACATGGTGTTTGTGGTTTAGAAGAAACACACATTGTGCCCGAGTGGGTGAACACCTTGGATAGCGAAAGAAGAACAGAAAAAGTGCAAACTAACCCTTACTAAAATTAGAGCGGTGACTAACATAGAATGCAGCTGTGAAACGGCGGTAACCATCGATTTTAGAGGTGACTGAGATAGGATTTACAGGTTACAACCTAGGAGTGATGAATGGAGCGGTGACCACGGAGCGGTAACCAGCTAGGACTGGGCGGTTATTTTCACATCTCCCTGTTTTCGTTTTGTCAACCTAGGACCAACTGGTTGTAAAAGGTGACCCAGCTAGGAGTAGGCGGTGATTTTTACCGCTCTACAACCGTAAATAACCGTATGCGTTCATAGAGGTGATTTTCCCTTGCTAGAGGTGACTGGCCAGTTATAATAACCGCTAACCAACCGTTTGGTATATTTATTTTTTTCAAGATAGGACTTACGTAGGAGCTAGTGGTTAAAATAACCGCCACAGAACCCCAAACCGCCATTCTTACGGACAGAGCTGAAGAAGCCAACTGAAAATAGTTCAGATCTCTCTCACCTCGAATAACAGCTAACTAACCAGTTATACAAAATGCCGACAGAGCACTCTTACAGTTGTGTTTGATATTTTGGTGGTGTGGAAGTGGGAACTATAAAAAATGGACTGCACGCAAGTTATCATGATCACTTCATTCTGGATGTTAGAGGTGGTTGCGTGACTGGGGATGACACGTTGACCAGTCAAATTAAAATTAGTCAGTTGACTGGAAAATTGACCAAATGTAGGTCAAATATAAATATGGTATACCTATATAATAATATAATAATTATTATTATGAGACATTGTCTGTAACCAAGTTTGGCTAATTGGATGAGCGTAGCGAGCGAAGCGACAGAATGCGACAGAACTACCAGCGACAGAATGTGATTTACTTTGACTTTAAATGTTAAATAAGTAAATCAATTAGAAGTATCGGTCATATAGAGTAAAGTCGATTTTATTAGTTTTTTTTAGGTTGTTAGCAATGAAATAAACTAATTTTACATTCCCACTTGATATACATATGTGTATCTTGAGATTTACGGGTTTTGAATAATTAACCCGCTTTAATTTGATAAATGCAGCATCAAAGATATATCTAATTTTATCAAATCTGACATTATTTTGAAGCTAGTACTTAGCCGAATGTCATGAATGATCTACTTTTTTATTTCGTGTGTTTGTTTTATGATATATTCATAATTTAATATTTTGAACTTGCTTTTTTCTCCGATTTTTCAGCTTTATGGAGCTATATCTTCAAAAGTAATAAATACATTGTGATAAGATGTGGATCTAGTATTAGCAAATTTCAGCATAATTTCTTATTTAAAACATGACTTCTTCTTCTTCTTGTTTTTTTTAATATTCCATTTATTTATTTTGTAGAAGAAATACATCACACATACACAATAAGGAATGACTCATAGAGCCCACAAAGCCAGAACATGGCTTAGCTATGGGAAGTATTTAGGAAGTAATGATGTAAGTTCAACAGTAACAAAAAACGGAACGTTCACAAAACAGAAAAATACAAAAGGGAAAGAAAAATTTGTGTATAGAACGAGTGAGACATATCTTGGAAATTTTGAACAAAAAGTTAAGTAAATAACAGTTAAAATAGGAACAGCAAAAATTATGAGAAACATTTAATGCTAAAGGTGTCAGAGAGAAGATGCGTTTTTAGATCTGTTTTAATTTTAGAAATGGACGACAGGGTTCTAAGTGAAGACGGTAGCTTATTGAATATAGAAGGGACCGAATAAGACAGGGCACGTAGGCCACACTTGTTGTTAAAATTTGGAACTTTTAAGGCACCCGCCACTTTGAGCCTTGTCTCCTTACAGGTGTCCATAGGGAACTTAAAATCTGATTTAAAGTAAAAGTACAATAGAAAAGAAATCTGTATATGAATAATGAGTGAATTGGCAACACGTGACAAAAGGAAAATATTTGATTACTAGTGAATGTAGATTCGATATTGATGTCACACATTACCATTTTTAACATTCTCAATTGTAAAGCTTCAACCCTTTGCGTGTGACACCGCGAAGCATTACCCCATGCTAGAATTCCATGTAAAATTAACGATTCAGCCAATGATTGATAGACGGTTCTGAGTAGTGTAAATGGGAGAATATATTTAAGAGCATACATCCGGGAAGAGCAAGAGCTTAGTTTATTACATAATTTATCAATATGGCATTTCCAGGAAAAGTGCCTATCAACACATTCATTTTAAGACTGCAATCGCAATTAGGTACTTCACCCACATTATGAAGGCAGTGTACATCATGGTATATATAATATTTATAGGAAAGTCTCTTTCACGATTGAGGGGAGAGCAAATATGAACAATTTTAGTTTTAGACGCGTTAATTACCAGTTCTCTATCATGATTCTTTTTTCTTTTCATTCCTCACCCTTCTTTTATATTCGATTCATTCATAAATTGCGTGTAATATCCTTTTTATTTGTTATTAAATTTGTTGAGTATTTAATGCATTGTTGTAATATTACTATTTCAAATATTTACTTAAATGTAGTTCATTGTTGTGTCTGCATCTATGTAATTAGATTTATTTAGTTGTCCTCCTTTGTAAATCAGTTTTTATAACTGAATAGGATAGACGTTAAATAAATAAATAAATAAATAAAAAGACTGTTGAAAACTGTTTGTAGCATTGCATGTGCAATACGAATATTAAGGTGCACGGCAAGTAAGACAGTATCATCAGCAAGAGAAAATATAATGCAATAAATAAGACACTTGGACATAAAATTTACATAAACCAAAAATAACGTGGGACCCAAAATAGACCCTTGCGGGACCCCAGAATCACAACGTCTTTCATCACTTGATTGACCATTTACATGAACTTGCATGAATCTATTAGTTAAATAGTTCCTGAACCAATCTAACGCAAGACCGCGAATGCCAATTGACTCTGAAGCTCGTAAAAGTTTCTGATGGTTAAGGGTGTCGATGCTTTACTGAAATCAACAAATAAAGCTAAAATATGCATATTGTTAAGTTTTGAATTTACATAATTTGAAAACTCTAATAAAAGGGTTGAGGTACTCTTTCCCTTTTGAAAGCCAAACTGTTTACTATTGAGAATCCCATATTTATTTAGGTACTCGACCAAGTTATTAGCAACATGTCTCTCTAAAAGTTTTTCAATACTTGAATATTGCTATAGGTCTGTAATTAGAGTAAAGCGTATGGTCACCTTTCTTATATATAGGTTTTATAATTGCTTTTTTAAGGCGCTTAGGGATGATACTGGTCTCAATTGATTTGTTTATCAGTACAACTAGAACAGGAGTAATAGAGTCCTTGACTAATTGAAGGTCTTGAACACGTATATTATCGACACCTGGCTGTTTGTTTACATTAAGCGAGTCAATCATTTCCCTCATAATAGAAAGAGTAACAGGTTTCATGAAGAACGATTGAGTCACCTGGACATTGGCACTACGAGCACGCTGCAATATTACAATGTCACAAACATGTTTCAACGTACTTATTTCATCAACAAAAGAATTCACGAAATTATTTAACACTAGGTTTATATCTCTGTCTTTACCTAAAAATTTAGTTATCACATCAACTGATTTTCGTTTCTTTTTCCCAGTGATCTGGTTGATAATTTGCCACGTCTCTTTTACATTCCCTCTTGAGTTTAAAATTAATTCACGATAAAAACTTATTTTTGCTTTGTTTATTTCTTTTGTTACTCTATTCCTATACGCATTATACTTTATTCTAAGACGGGTTTTCTTTTCCCCATCCCCATCACCACGACAATTTTTCCAGTCTTTAAAAAGTCTATCTCTAGTTTTCATCATAGCAACAAGGTCGTCAGACACCCACATTTTACTAGGTCTTTCTCTTGACCTAGAAGGTTTTTTACCCCTAAGTATAGATTGGTCATAAGCTTCTGTAAATAGTCTAGATATTTTGTTGTATATATCTTCCGGATCATCAGAGTCGCAATTTATGTTCCAGTTAATACTTGACAAATTATGTTTTAAGATTCTTTCGTTATACTTAATTGCGACCGAGATATTATTATCATCAGGATAATTACTAAGCGAATTTTGAGACTTTCCTTTAAACCCTATACACGCAAGCACCATATAGTGGTCTGAGACTTTAGTAGTGAGGATGGCGGGGTCACATGATAAGAAACTTCCACGCAAAAAATGTGATCTATACAAGAAGACACCAGCCTTCCAGAATTAAACTCTGATATATATATACTACTTTTTAAGTACTAAGCTTTTGTTTGCGGAGCTGCATATTTGGGCTGCAGTTTTTTCCCAGACGTCGGAATTTCAAAGTGGGCTGTGAAAAGGGAGATCGCTCTTCAGTTCGGGTGTTGCGGTCGGGGGATGGGGTAGGGAGGGGGGGGGGTCCGGCTATAACAGCCCTTGCACAACATCTGGAGGCAATAAACTTCGAGCATAACGAATGAGTGAATGCTTCCTTCTTATAGCCTCTGACAATTATGTCTTGTTGTGTTAATTTAAAGTCACGGTAAGTTTTTGATCTTCCTATCAGGCCTATGCCGTGAAAAGAATTTGATTACAGAACACTTATAAATAGGATAAGTCATTTGTATGATCCACCCACAAATGGAACGGAAAGTTTAAATGTTTTTTTATCTTATCTCGTACAAATTTTTGTGATTTTAAATACTTCAAAATATGGTAGCCCTGCAATAAAATGTGTTGCATACTCTGTGAGGATTCTTTTGGTCAATTAATCTTATATTATACAAAGCATAGTCACTGGGTTCGAGGTTCGAATCCTCGCTAGGGAACGAATGTAATTAGCAGGTTTTCATCTTTATAATGCATAATCACTCAGCGCATCGTCTTAATTTGATATCATTTCCAAAGATGATACGCACCTCCCACTACAAACCTACTGTGTTAAGTGGGGGTGGGGTTCGTTTCTATTATTAAATTTCACATTTTTATTTGTAATAACATAAAGAAATAACGTTGGTATTTAAGTTGTAGGCCTACAATGATAATTTATTTTACTTGTACATTAGCTTTTAGCTTGTATTAGTTAATTGTTATTGTTGAATATAACGATCTATTTTTTACATGAAATATTAACCAACTTAGGCATAAAAGCAAGAAAATGGTATAAGGTAGAGGTAATGTTTGCATTTCATTTGGTTTGGATGCATTTAGAGCAATTTATTTTTTGCTATTTAATTCTGTTAACCGCTTTTGACGCTATACATTGATGAATAAAAGTGCTAATTACTGACGCATTTCTTGAAATACATGAAAGTTGCAAGGGGAATTACTTACTTGTTACTTTAAACTAAATTACCCGCCTAATACATAAATAAAGTGTTTATTTTTCATCCATATTAATAACGAAACAAAAGTAATTAAATGTTATCTAATAAAATATATGAATTTTCTTACTTCTGACTTGATATTTACTACTCTGTGTGGTATTCACCAAGATGAAAACTATACAGGTGAGTGAGTTATGTGTTTCAATTCTTTTAAATTAATGTATGAACATATAATATTTCTAATTATGAAAGTACCAATCGTGAA
>JAMZAV010005158.1:0-39762 GCA_024449915.1 Sweltsa coloradensis
AAAGAAAAAAAAGCATTTTTTAGGGTAAAGCAAAAAAGGTGTTTTTAAAGAAAAAACCGGGAAAAAGGTTTTTTCCCCCCCCCCCCCCAATGCTGAGCCGATTTTCGGAAAGGAGAGTGCAATAGAATGTAAAGATCATGATCTAAGTTATATGGTAACTTTATGAGGGAAAGGGTTTTAGTCTAAGGTGCCCTTTTGAAACCCTAGACAAAACCCTAATTTTTTAGGTGATGAAAAAATCGGCTATAGTTTAAGTAGGGGGTATAAAAAATTCCCACAGCAATATTTTCAAAAATTAAATTTACATTTTTTTTTAAAAAGATCGGCAATTTGTAGAAGAGGGCCCTGCAGTTCGCCGGTAGTTTTAATCAACTAACTTAAAAAAAAAAATTACTAGATTCAAGTTTTTACCTCTTATCAGTTGCAAAAAAAACGCTATCTGCTGCCGAAAACATTTTTTAAAAAACGACGAAAAGAAAGAAATGCGGGGTCGACAGCTACGCAAAAAACTATAACAACACCAAGTTTCTCAATTTTTAGTGGGGAAATACCCCTGTCTAGAGGACTTTTTTAATTTGGATTATTAAATTTTTATCCTGGTTGACTTATTCTTATCTTTCTTTGTGTTAAACGCCTTCAATTAAAATCCTCATTCTCTATAATTTTGCACAAGTTTTTGATTTTTTGGAAAGGATATAAATCAAATAGTAGCTTTTTTTTGTAAACAATTGGGGAAGAACAAGACGGTTCGCTACATTTTTTTTTTTGTAAAAACTAACGCTCTGATGGCAAGAAAGCTGGGCTCTTCCTCTTAAAGTTTGTAGAGTATTCGTACACTGCGAGGGAGAAACCTGGTAAAAGCCCCCCTTTCATTTAACACGCCTGAAACCTTTTTAATTTTAAACCTTTTAATCAATTTACGGCAGCCTCTCTCCCCCCGGGCCCCAACTATCCCCCCCTGCAATACCACGTTTTTTACCGACATCGCGTCACCCGCCAATGAATTATTTTTCGTTGTAAATTAAAAGTTTGGTGGGTTGTTTTTTTTGTGTTATTTTGTATTTTTGAAAGCTCTCCGGGAAGTAGATTTTTTGATATTTGCTGTTTAAAAATTTTAAAGTGAAATCAGAGTTGAAAGGTAGTGTTGCTGTAAAGTGTTATTTTATGGTATTTGGTTTTTAGGTATGATTTTATTGATCAGTGTGGGGATTACTAATTTTCCATGGGAATTTATAAAAGACTTCAACTAAAGTGGGTGTTTATTCAAAAAGAGTTTAAATTCAGACTAGGTTCAGTTTGGAATACAAATTCTTCAAAACCCTGTTTTTTATTTTTTTTGGTTTTGACCCAAAAATAAATTTTTTGTTAAACGCTAAGGGGAAATTACCATTAGCGTTCGCGCCCGTTGAACTAGGTTTAAAGGTATATATTAAACTTTCATGCGGAATTTCAAACAGTTTCAGCCAAAATTTTTCTCTTTTTTAATTTATAACTGCCCCCGTATGTACACACCATTTTTTGCATTTTTTACTTTTTTGGGTTGTTTTGTTTTTAATCATAAAATCAGTCGTTTAAACACTGAATATAATATTGTACTTCGGATACTATATGAAGTACAAATAAAATTTTTCCCCATCTTTGCAAAAGGGTTAAAAACCCAAAAAAAAATAGACAGGGGGATTGGGGGAGCCTTCTCTCTGGGCACTAAGCAACTTTAAGGGGGAAGCATAACGTGGGGGTGTATATTGGCTTTATGGGGGGACACCCCGCACCTGAACTTCCATACTGGACTTAAGAAAAGGCGTAAAGTGCAGCAATTTTTTAAAATTTTTCCAAAATATCCAAATTTTTTTCACATTTCATAAAGCGATTTTTGTTTCAAGAATTTAATTCTTTCTTAGCGACACTTTTATGAAGATGCATGATGGCTACAGCTTAAGCCATTCTTTTTAGAAAAATTTTAACCGAGTTTTTATAGCTACCGTTTTAAATCAGTTAATAACAATATTTGGATGAACGTTAAATAAATCATTAAAAAAACCTACGATTGTAAAGAAAAAAGCCCGGGAGATATATAATTTGTTCAATATTTCAAAACAAAACAGGAAGTATGGAAGTGAGTATTTTGGCCCAAAACTGAAAAAGAAAGATGATCGATTTTGGGACAATTTCAGACAACCCCTCTTTAATCAGATTACCTTCTTTAAAATCCGCCATTTAGGTAGGGTTGGGCGTTGCGTATTGAAGGCTTTAACAGCGAACAAAGGTGTTAATGCAACTTCAATATCCCTACGATAACAAACAAGTAATATTTCCCTTCGTTTTATTTCCCTACTTGAGAGTAAGACTCGCGCCCAATCAGAGCAGAAATCTGATGAACCTCCTGTTTAGAGAAGACACTTCTGGGGATCCTTCAAAGAAAACATAATAATATATGAAGGCAGCTCCTTTGACCTAGTGCATAGATATTAACCCCCTTTATTGTAGGTCTACAATAGGGGTTCAATACAATGACCTAGTGTGAGCATGGTTTACTAGGCAAGCAGTAAGTGTAAATTGTTTAAAGTATATTATTAAACATAACAAAACGAACAAAAAAGAAAATCTCTAAAATTCCAAACTTTTCAAAGCAATTTTGCTTTAAAAACAAACAGTTTGAATTGTTTGAAAGTTTTGGAAGAAAAATGTCGCCCTCAGTCGCTAGTGACGAACAGCCCCCCCCCCCCCCATATTTTGCCCAGCACTAGCATCATGAAACCCCACCCTGCGTTATATCGATCTCGGGATCGACAGCGATTGCGTGCGTCGCAGCACCCCGTGGAAAAAAAAACCATTTGACAATTAAGTGACATGAAACATCATTAAACACCCGCGTCGCCCGGCGGGCTTTGAAAAAAAAAAACACCCTAATCAGAAAAAAACGATATAAACCCCCTGTTTTAAAAAATTTAAACTGCAGTTTGTGGACGGTTTGCTCGTGTTTGTATCGTTAAAAACGGTGAAGTTCCAAAAACCGCCGAAAGCTTTAAACAAGGGGTTTGAAACCTGATCGTAAAGCTTTTCAAGCTCGTAAAAAAAAGACGGGTTATCGTTCGAGGGCCCAAAAGGGGCAATCATTTTTATGGGATATTTTTAAATTTAAAATTTAAAAGCTCTTTGGGTTTTGGTTTTGTTAAACATTTTTATTGAAAATTTTTTTTTATTTTTTCTCTTTTATATTAAATTAATTTTCCAAAATTTTGAAACACGTAGATAAGGAACTTATCAATTTTATGTCGAGTCAATTTTTTTAAACAGGGGGGGTAGAAGGTTTACAAAAATTTAAATTTTATCTATTTGAGACAAAAAACGGAGATACAAATTTTATGTAACGGAAAGTGAAAATTTGGGGTTTTGAAACCGAGTACTTCGATCCAATACTTTTTGGATTTAAGGTGCACGGGAGAGCATAATATCGGCGCGAGCAGTGTCCCGTTTTATTTTGGAACCGGCCCAAAATTTGCAATCGGCATAATTTTTTTTTTAAACTTTCACGAAAAAAATTTACAAGAATTGGTGAGTCGATTTTCGAAATTGTTATAAAAGGGGCTTAAAAAAATTGCGAACTTGGACAATAATTTTGAAAATCACCTCATTTTAGAGCTTTAAAAAAAAAATTACAAACTTTTATGGAAAATGCATCACACAAGTCCAAATTTTTCAACATTATTTTCAAAAAAAAAAAAAAAAATTACCAAAATCTTTGTGAGTATTACCGCTAAAAACGAACTACAATGCATTTTTTGCCGCAAATTTAGGCCTTTTCACCCCCCCACAAGTGGGACTCTGGCGAACGATTTTTGAGTGACAGGAGGTTTTTTATGTTCGAAATAACAATTTTTTGGCCACAGAGTAAAAACGTTCAGCTAATGCAGAACACCACCAATGCAAAACATTTTTATGTTTGTATGAAAAGGGAACAGAAAAGACTTTATGTTTTTTGTGTAAGCTGTTAAGCTTGAATCAACCTTTTTTTTTTCACGCGACCCCAAATAAGAAACGTCACAGATAATCATAATCGGCAACGATATAAATTCGGGGAAAAAAATGCAAATTATAGATGACTGCAATGGTCATCATTTCATATTGGGGATACGCTCGCACATGTGGGGGAAAAAATTTTTACTTTATACATTAACGGAACGCAATTTTTGTTAGCCTAGTATATGAAACGTGTCAAATTATAACAGACAAAAAATTTAAATTTAAAAATTACTCGTTTGGAGTCAAACCCCGGAATTTTGGGTTAAACGGTTCTACCCGCGCGTTTTTTTTTTGCGCGGCGGGAGTACCACGACAAAGACTGGGACTCAATTTGGCAAGGCCTTTTAAAAAAGGGGAAAGTAAAATAGGTTCCATTTTGGAGTCGTTTGTTTTTAATTTAACGACTGTCAAAGAAATACAAAAATTTTTGCTTTAAAAAGTCTCCATGGAAATAGAACCCCGGGCCCCGGTACCCCGCTGTCCGGGCGGTCGGGGCGGATGCTCTTCCCAAAGAGCTTTGGAGACGGCGCATAAATTTCAGTCTTTTTGGAAATTAATTTTTTTTGGGGTGGTGTAAGGTCGATATAATCAAATAAAAAGGGAACTTTGGGGGCATACCCCCAAAAAAAAAATCAGAATTTTTAAAGGATTTCCTTGAAAAATCTAAACCCGACATTGTAAAAACGTATTCGCATGGGATTCCTCATTACCATAAAAAAGATATCAATTTTGGTTTTGTTGTGCCTTTCAAGAACGAGGGAATGCAAAAAATTACCCACACTGCCCCCCACCCCCTCCAAGAAGCTTTTCTCTAGCAATAGTAAAAATTTTATTCTCAAGGCCATGCACGTGTGTAAAAGCGGGGCTCCGAAATGTTCCCTGACAGTTTTTACTTTTTTTACGTTTTACCAAAACAGCATCATTGTTATTTTAAATATTGTTTTTTTGTCCAGCAAGTCCCTAACAACATACGGAGACATAAATAGCGGATCGACGAAAAATCTGTGATTTGCCAGTCATGTCATTAGAAAATTTTTTAAGATTACTTTATCAACTTCAAATGTAATTTTGTTTTTAAAAACTGCTCTATCTTAGCTAGATCTTGCTTTGAATGTTTTGAAAATTTTTTTTTTTTGGGTGGAAGACCTGAGTTACCTGATGGCGGAAAAGGTTCATAAAATTTTCCGAAGAAATTTTTTTTAAACGGTTATATTACACGATGAAATCTTCTGATAAAAAACGAAACATAAGTGTGCAGTAAAGAAAGTACCAAAAAGAGATATACCGATTGGAACAAACAACAAAAAGTAAAAAATAGGGAAAACCAAACGGTTACAAGGTGTTTATATAACAATAATAATTTCTGCGTAATGCTGTCTTCCCGCATTTCAGCTGGAATTTTACTTAGCCCACAATTGTCATATCTGCATAAAATTGGAAAAATCTATTAAAAATTAAAATTAACTTTTTAAAAAACTTTAAAAAACTGATCCCTACGGGAAAAATTTCGAAAAAAAAAATTTTTGCTTCGAATACAAAAAAAATTTTACACCTTTTAAAATTAAATACGCAAATTTCACAAGTTTTTAAAATGTCGGATTTGTGTGCGGGGGGGTATT
This sequence comes from Sweltsa coloradensis, assembly GCA_024449915.1. NCBI lineage: Eukaryota > Metazoa > Arthropoda > Insecta > Plecoptera > Chloroperlidae > Sweltsa > Sweltsa coloradensis. Next base: position 5,643 of record JAMZAV010005158.1, read on the forward strand.
GGAAATTAATTTTTGTAGCTTTTTAGATTAATATTTTGTCAGTTTGCATTTCATCCATAGTATCTTGAGTAGGCCTACCATATTTTTTGACTAGAAAATAGCAACAGTGAAGAATAAAGAACACGGGGGTGATCCATAAATGCCCAAGGGGGGGGGGGGGGGGGCTGTCAATAGCCAAACAGGGGGGGGTCGGTGCGAACCCCCGGGCCGGGGGCCCCTTTTCGAATTTTTTGTTTTTTGAATTTTCAAGCCTCAAACACGTTGTAGAGTCAAACATACTAAAGTGCTATACAATCTAAAATTTTCTTATTGTGCAAAGCTGACTTTGTAAGAATTTGAATTATTATGTAAATATCATAGTTAGGTGCTCCCCCTTATATTTTTTCAACGATTACACTCGTTTTTTTTTTTTTTGGGGGGGGGGAGGGGGGGGGGCTTCAACCCCCCTAACCCCCCCTCCCCCTTGGATACGCCATGAAAAACCTATACTATCTACCTACTACAAAAAAAACAAAGTTTCAAAATCATGTGTTATGAGTTAGCCCTAACGGTTGACGCGCCCCCTCCAAAAAAAATAAACAATCTGTTGCAACTTAAAATGAGCAATCCCTTTAAATTTTAGGGGATAAAAATACACAATAGTTTGATATTTTAAACCGTATTTTACCTTTTTTGGCAAGGGCCACTGAATCTCAGGGTTTGGGGGAAGGGAGGTAAAATGATCACTTAGGGTGATTTTTTACATGTGTACAGTAAAAAAAAAATAACAATTTTTTGATATCAATTTTATTTTTTAAAGAATGCTTGGGGTAAAATTTTTGGGTCTTGAGGGGGTGTCTTTTTACATGGCCACACATTCATTTTTTTGAGTACCAAAATAATTTCTGGGAAAAATATTGGTAAAAAAAGGGGATAGTAAGCACGACAATCGAAAATTTCAATTTGGCCCGCGATTTTGGCCGAACGGTTTAACTTCAAACAAAATAATATAAAAACTTTTGAAACTAAAAATTTTTTTTGAATTTTTCATTTTCACTAAACACGCCCCTCCCCCCCCCCCCCCCCACCCCCCAACGCCGCCAAGTCTGGGCTTTGTCGGCGAAAGTGGACAGCACACACTGGACGAAGCGAGGGGGGGAAAAGGGTGACACACTACTCAACAAGGGGGCCCCCCGCTATTGTCACTTGGGGTTGGGTAAGAGTGAACATTTCTTATCATAAACCCGATTTCAGAGTCTCAAAAATCAAGAAAAAATTAGAGAATCGTTTCGAAAAACTAAAGAGAGCGGTGAGCATCCATCAACGCGACAATATAGCCCATCATATTTAAAAACCCAATTTTAGTTTAAAAACACTGTTTCGAGATTCATCACAAGTTTTTCTGATGGTTTTAGCATACGAAAAATATGAAAAATCTTTTTGGGGTGGTTAGAGGCTTGCTTCAATGCGAAGGGCAGGGTTCGATTTCCCCTGAGGAGATTTTTTTAGAGTTTTGATGTGGATTTGAGTCCATCGTTTTAGGAATGTGTAAAAGGGACTCGGGCTTGGAGTCGTCCCGCATCGATGACATAATAAATAAGGTTATAACACCCGGTAATGAAAGCATATAAGATGATGTGCTGCGGTTTCTGATGTGAAGGCTAAACTATTGTCTTTTTACACTACTTAATAAATCATGGAGTAACTACGGAGGGCGAATTTGGTTTAGGGGGGGCGAGGGAAGGCAACTTTTTTTGAAATTTAAAATTTTTAGTATATAAAAAGTGATACATTTTTTTATTTTTGGGAATTTTTTCATATTTTTTTTGGTTTTTTTTAAAACAAAAAATTTTCAAAATACCCATCACATTAGAATCGAAATTTTTTGGGGGCTGTGCGCTTCGAACCTTTTCAACTGGGGGGGCCAACCCCCCCCAGACCCCCCCTGTTTCCCCAAAAATGCTCGTTTCCCCGGAAAGAGCGTATACCCCTAAAAATTTTTTTTGGAGTACCCCTGACTTCACTGTACCAGGTACCTACATATCCCTTCACAGTTTTGTGACCATGATCTTGGAGGAACAACAATGTTCGCTCCGCGAAAAATAAAGGGAAATTCGCCAAGTATTAATAACGACAAGGTTGGCTCAATGGCTTGACTGATTCGGGAGGTTTCGGGGGCTAATCGGTCCAACCGTCTGATTTTTATTTTGTAGTATGATTTTTATTGTAGTATCGTATGCAGCAATTATAATAATGCAGGGTAGCAATAATAGGCTATGAAAAATTGTGTCCCGACCGGGGGTCTTTCCGGGTTAGGCGGGGAAGCGATATATCTAGACGGGCCTGGTCTAGGTTTTTGAGTTGAGTGGGGTGTATTGTGACCAGATGTTTGGACTTTAATCCAAGTCGCGTACATTTTATGACAATAATTTTTATGTGATGGGCTAGCCTGTTTCAGAAAAATAATAACATTTTATTATTTTAAATGTTGCAATGTTTTTTATTGCACCCCATTCCATAGAATAATGATCATTGCAAGAGACAAAAACAAACATTAATGAATATTTGGTTTTCCCCTCATAGTGATGGGTTGTAACACCCCAATACAAAAAGTTTAGAAGTAAACATTTTTTATACTTTACGGGCGACAGTCATTTACGCCAGCTCGTGAAAAGGTGATATTTGATCTCAGTCGACCCTTTGGGAATGTGGAGTGACTGAGGCATCTCGCGTCCTCTCAAACCTTTTGCAGTACAAACAGATCCACTGCCTGTCGTAAATATACGGCTCGCTATTTGGGGGGACAAATAAAAATTTTGAGCGGAACTTTGAGGCCCCCCCCAAAAACGTCTCTCCGCAATCCCCCCACCCCTGCCGTTTCACTCAAGATTATGCTTTAAAGCCTGTGAACCTAAACTCCCCCCGTATTAACCAAACCGAGCATTGATGGAAAAGTACTTGCTAGTTATTTTTTAAATACGTGGATTTGTTTGCATTTTAAAATCCCAAAGGGTACAAAATAACATAAATAATCATACTGGCAACATTCAACCGTTTTTACTCAAAGCTGAAAGTTTGTAACTTCGTAATAACTCGCCACTGGAAGTATTTTAATAAATTATCAAACCTTTCAATCTGTAAATAAATCCGTGTGGACGTGACTAAATATTGCCCTGTATACGGTTGTACTCTGGACAAGAATGTGAAGGGCTCTTCTGTACATACATGACTAATGTTTAAATAATTGACACAAACAGTCTAGACAAAGCAAACAAGTTTCGAGTTCATCGGAAAACGTCGCTTAAAACATTCCAACCGAGGTATACCAACCCGTAAAATCTATTTGTTCATATTTAACCGTTATTTTATTTGCAATAATGGATCCACTTAAATCTATTTTATAGCCAGAGATAAGCGTATGAATGCTATTATTTGTCTTCGTGGCTCTGTTTTGACGTTGCCTTTTCGGATGATCAAATAATCCCGACATATCTTGACATTGCAAATAAGAGGCCATTTCACAAAAACCAATCCTATTCGCTCGCTATATCCATGCTGGCTGCTTCGAAATATGTGATAATAAAAATAAGTTATGATAAATAGCTTATATAAATGCAGGCTTCACATTACCCTATATGCTACCCATGGCTTTTGGCTTCCCATTCATTGTAGTGTCTAGGCAAGGGTGTACAAACCGGCGGCGTTCGTGTTGGTTAGCGTTTGAAGAAGAGATCATGCCACAAGACACCCATTTTGCGTATGAGGATTTCGTGTATATATTTCAATGTCGTCACCAGCCATCATTACTGAATATTTCAACGGATATTTTCTCCGGCCATATTCAAGTGCAGATCCAGATATTGATCCATACAACATAGATGATTGATTCTCTAGTTGGTGTAGGTTGATCCTAACAGCAGGCATTCTATTCATTAATCTACGTTCTTAGCCGCTGATCGAAGACTTCAAACCCATTGATCAAATAACTCAATCCCAAGGCTTTGATAAATTAATAATTTATTTTAATTAACCGAATATAAGATGCGAAATATTAAGTTCCAACGTTATTTTCAACACTGTTGAGACTGTTATCCTCGTGTATATGGCGACCAATTCGTACACCGCTGTATTAACGTTTTTTAAACATTATGATTACTACAGTGCTATATCGACGGATATGATGGCAACGAATCTTGCCCAAAGTTTAATATTTGTAATTTTTCACCCACAAATTCCATTTCTATCACCCCTGTATCTGCGGGTATGTTTCTAATCCATCTTTCTCACACCTGTATCTTAAGATATGCGTTGTCTCGTCTTGTTCACCCCTGCATCTTCGGATAAGAATGTGATCCCGTTTTCAAACTCTCGAACCAAATCACGCCCAGTTCGGTTGGAGTTTTGCATTCGTTTTGATTTGCCTTAAATCCTCCACTTTTTCACCAGGTTCTATTGAGAAAGTGGCATTTGACGTGGCCACCCCGCTCAGTTCCATCGCAAACCACTTTCAACTATTTCCATTGTGATGAAAATAATCACGCCTGATATAGGCTTCGGTCCATGTTCAGTGCTGTCCAGTACTTTATTATCGTTGGTAATTACATTGAAGCATATGCTCTATTAAAGTATGCACGTACAATATATTATGTAGCTTTGAAACAATCGATAAAAATACAGCTGGTACTTGAATATATGAAAATATGTCAATTTTTGTGACTCAAAAGTCAGATATGAACTATACAAATTAAATTAATTATCAATTTTCTGAACTCAATTACTGTAATATTGTCCCAGAGTAGAAACGAATAGATGGGTTTGAAAGATTCAGTTCTGTTCATCAATTTCGTCGTAAGTTGGAAGTTTCCGTTTCCACGCTCGTCAAATATTAACCGTTTTGACTTATTTATAGAATTATTACGTACCGTACATTGAACTTCTCTCCAAGGAGGATCGCTAGCTGAAGATTGAAGCTGAGCTCAATAAATATCTGAACGATAATATTTCGTATTATAATTGTTACAGTATACATGATAAACTTGACTCCATAACTCCGGGTACCTCCACCCTGTACCCGGTATCTTGACCCTGAGTACCTAGCACCTACACACATACCCGGTACCTACCCGCGTAGACCCGTGCCGGCCGCGCTGGTCCGAAGCGTTTGGCTCTACGAGGGCGTGGGTTCGAATCTCGTATAATGCACGTTTTTTCTAATCGTTCTTCATCGTCATCTATCATTTTTCATCGTCTCTAATAGCCTTAGTGCATAATATGAGACGTTACAACAACAGACATCATCACCCCACAAGGACCCCAGTAAACTAGTGATATCTTTAAGACATCTTTTGTAATCAATTTGTTTGCTGGGACCCGGCACCTCCACCAAATGTGACCTTCACAGTCTGTTCTACTGAGGAGGTGGTTGTCGCCGAAACACACTCCCCTAGGATGTAAATCAATGCCACAAAATTGTCTATTAAGATACCACTCACGTGCAAACATGATAAATTGTTTATAATTCATTGGATGAGCGTTAGCGAGCGAAGCGAGTGAAGCTAGTGAAGCGAAGACTTCAATTTCCAATGACCCCAAAAAATTTAGCTCGGGTGTTTTTTTTTTTTTTTTTGGTGTTTTTTTTTTTGTTTTTTGTTTGTTGCGCTCTTACCGGGCAAACGGCATACGCGATCTTGATGAAAATTTGACAAAGGACCTTCGAAATCTTGAACTTAGAATTGCCACGTTTTTGGGTACAATCGAAGAAATATTTCTCATGAATATCGGGACTTTTAAAGATTTTTTTTCTTTTTTGTGCGATAATTTCGTGCCATTTGGGCCAATTTTGACCAAAACGGGTGGGGCTACAACGTTCATACTATACATGGACCCTTAAGGTTATGGTGATGTAGTACATGTGAAAGAAAAAACTTGAAAAAATAGCCAAAATCTATAGATTTTAAAACTTTTAATATAAGTTTTTTTTTATTTTTTGTGCGATATTTTCGTGCCATTCGGGCCAATTCTGACCAAACGGGTGGGGCTACAACGTTATATTACATGGACATTAAGGTTATGGTGATGTAGTACTTTTGAAAGAAAAAGTTGAAAAAGTAGCCAAAACATAGAAATAAGCTTTTAATATAAGTTTTTTACGGTAAATAATACCAATTGACAAGAAACAATAGAAACTTGACAACAATCACCTACAATGCGTAGGCAACAAAACAAAGCACTTGCAAAAGTAAAGATATCCCACGCAAACTAAAAACTTTAAAAAGCTCATCCATCAACGCGGCGGGACTTTAGCGTTTTCCTAGTTGTAAAAATATTACTGATAATGCGATAACTTATAGTTATTAATAACATAGGCCTAATTGTGAACAGCTATGTCTAAGTACACATAGAAATTCGTGATCTAACCAATACATTTCGTCCATCGCCAATCTACGATTGTTTGGCTGATACCTAATGATTTGCACATTTCTGGCAATTTCCATTGGATTGTGTCCGATGTTTTTCATAGTCCATGCAACGCAGTAATGATAATTATAGCTAACACGTTTATCAATAGCAAGTGTATGGGCCTATGCGTGCCAGTTACAGAGGGTGGATTGTAATCTTAATATGGTAACATTATTTTTATGGGGAATAATTCGTTCAACACATAGGTGTGTTAAAAAACATACTTTACGCTGTACAAAATAGAAGTAGGCGTGCACGTTAAAAATTTTCCGTCGTTATCATAAAATAATTTTCTCTTCGTAATGGTTGATTTATTTTGTTTGGTAAGTTTGGGCCCTTCGCAGGAACTTTTACAAATTCATACCAAACACATGTAATTATTGACGTATGAAAAATTTCTTCCTCCTCTATTTAACATAGATGGCTAACTAGTATATTATATAATAGTTTAAAGTTCATTTAAACGTTGAAATTTGCGTTGTATTTTTAAGAATCCCATACCAAAATAGTTTTCGTGATGTTGATCTGAAATAGAAATAAAACGATTCTAGATAAATTTCTCTAATTAATATTGCATCAGTAACCATTTTATATATAAAAAAAACTAATAAAAAATATTAGTTGTCAAAATATTGGAAAAAAATCTCATGTTAAAATATTACTCCTAAGTAAAAAAAAACTTAATATAATACGTTGGGTTTTGTTTTGTTTTTTTTACCACTCCGGGCCCAAAATGTGACAAATCTATCGACATTGACAACATAAAACGTCATCAATCAAAGTGCCAACTTGTAGTTGTTGTTTGAAGTTTGTCCTACAACTCATGGCATGATTGTTCATCAACTTCTTTAGCGTTCTCCTAATTTAATTAAATAGATGCACTCTACGTAAAACGTGGGTATCTTAGACCATGGATAGGAGTAAATAAAACTCTCGATGATTAAATCTTGATTGTATGCAACAAACTAAATACCAGGTAATGGATTTTATGGTGGGCGTTCTACCACTGCTTATATTATGCCTTTATTACCTGCGTGACAATTGCTTTTAGTAATGGCTGTGTTGTAAAACTCACTCGTTCCATGTTTATCAGCTCGACAGCTAGCAATGTCTCATTCTCAACAGGATCTCATAATCAAGCGGGTTTTACTTATCGTTTTCTGTTATGTTACACTTAGCACAATTCTAGAGGTTAGTGTATATAAATCTAATTTTATGTAACTGCAGTATTTAATACGAATATTATGACTCAGAAAGTAACATATTTGTTTAATTCGAGAGCAAAAGAATCCGTTCTTCTTGGATATTTTTAAAAACAAATGTTAGAGGTTCACAATATTTACGACGTCCTTCAAGCCGATTTCTGTTTTTCTTGCTTGTTAAAAACAGTAAAAAAAAACTGGTTCTAATTGACTTAACACATGATGTTTATCTAATGTGAAAGTGTAGTTATATTATACGATTTCACTACTGCGTTCCATGTTTTGTAAAACAGCAAATGTGCCCAATACTTCTGAAGCCTCAACATTTTCAGACACGCGTCAAAACAGTATTATTCATTTTCGACCGTTGATGTAGGTTTAGGACTTAGTTTTCCACACACGTTCACACACAATTTGTCATCGAGGCTTATGAGAGCATTACTTTCTAGATGACCGCGCCGGATACTTGAATGCTGACTGATGGCGGATATCAGGATGTGACTGATACTGTGGGACTGATACTTCCTAGATGACCGCGCCGGATACTTGAATGCTGACTGATGGCGGATATCAGGGGCAGGGTGTGACTGATACGCGCTCACACTGGGAAAGTGGACACTCATGGCGAGCGAATATAAAAACTAACGTGTTTTTAATTAGAATGTACTCCATGGTTGATGACTATGTTTATCACGCATGCACATGGAGCGTACGTACGCCAGGTACTAATGTTAATTGCGCTTGGTTAGTTAATTCAAGTCATATATCTTGCGGAACGTTGTTTTATTCTAAAGCAGCGTTGCAAACCTCTGCATGAGCTGTTTTTACATCGGAGACTTAAAATATTGTTTTCCTCGTTCAACGACACAGTTTAATTAGAGCGTTTTTGCTTTTTTTATGTGTTGATAATGTAACTTTAGGTTGGGATAAGTTTCACGACAGAAACAAGACGGGTTACGACATTACCGTGTTAGAACCAGTTAGAATATCACCCACGGAATCTATGTTTATTATTTATTATACGTCTGCCCTATTCAGTCACATATATGTATTCGTCCCCATGATATTGGCTGAACACAAAACATCTTCTGTCATAAGTTTCGCAACAAGCTACCACAAGCCCAAATTGACTCGCCCTAAAATTATTTTATTTACTACAATTTAGAAATTAAAAAAAGTCCCGCCCCGACTGGATTTTGAACCCCTCCCGCATTCCAGACGAGCGTCTTAACTACTAAACCATCAGGACGGGTACATTTTAAACTTTTGAATTGTAGTTGCATTAATACATCTGATTTTTTTTCTAAATTGTAGTAAATAAAAACAATTACACATACGGGAGTGTTCCCGCCCACTAAATCGGGGAAAAAAACCCTTAAATTGGTCTGCACAATCCCACTATTTTTACCCATCAATACTTTTGTTTTTCTTTTTTTCTCATGCTACTTGCTATTTTTATCTTCTATGTTCTAATGAAGTGTAATATTCGTATAAACCATGTTTTATTTTTAACTGTAGTAATTAATAAATTTAGTCTTCACTTGCAACAATCAGTTGCTAACATTAATATATAGACATGCTGCGATACCAGAGCTTCCGTCGTGTATACAGTATTGAATGTGCTTTGCAAACCCTTTTACTCTGCATCCCCTGTTTTAATAAACGCTATAAATGGGAACTTCATTTCCTACTAGTACAGTGCACACACAATTTTATTGGCTGTTCAAGCTCTTCGCTATTAAATTTAAAAAAGTACAATCAGTCTGATGTCTGCCCTTAGATGGGAAAATGTATATTTCACGAAACCGCTTCTCGCTCTAGTTTTTAATTCACGATTTGTCGTTCTATATATCCACTTCGATGCTAAGATGGTCCCGAAAGACGTATTGCGCTAAAGTTCTCCGATTTCAATTCTACCCTAAAGCACTCTACTCCCAACGCTCGTATATTCATAAAGACTGCTAGATTAATACAAGGCGACACCAATAATCAACGCTTTTCATGCTTACGCTTTTAACGCATTCGCCTTGTTTTTAAAAGTATTCATAATCATTAGACAGCAAAAAATGTTTTTTTTTATTTACACGAGTAAGAGTTTCTTTCGAAATCATGGTGACCCTTTATGATAAAAATGATAAGGGAAAAATATCAATGATTTTTACGTGTGTTTCCTCTCAGCTTCTATAATGTGAGATTTATTCTGGATCACGTAAAAGTTCTATAACCGATTGTCCTATCGGGTTTTGATTTGCTTTGCAAAAAATATGTCACGTTCGATTTCGTGTTGTTGCGATCAGTACAGATGGCGTTTTGGTTTTTAGTGTCTGACCATAGAAAGCAAAAAAGGGTTTTGGTGGAAATTTTCTAAGATTGAGAGAATTTTTTTTTGCAATGCGCAAAAAAATCTCTGATCGCGACATGCGTATACGCATGTAAAAAAAATTTCAAAGTTTCAAATCTTTTAGGGTGAAACATTGAAGGTCAAAATGTGGTTAAATCTTTAGATTTGGCGGTTGGCGTGAAGCAACTTTTAAATGGGCATTTCCAGCTCGAGGAAAACCAGGCTTTGATTCAGAACGCAGAAGTAAAGTCTGGATACTTTGGGAAACTCTATCGTTTGTCTTTTCGGAAAGTGTTGCATCAAAATGGTAAGTAAGAATGTGTACTATGCTGAATCAAAGCATTTTTTTCAAATATTGATTACTTTTCTTATTAACTAACTGTAAATATGCCATCATAACAGTTAATTTGTAGTAAATTCCAAATTTTGTGTAAGAGACAATTATTTTAAATGTCAAAAAGTGCTTTCATAGCGACATGCGCTTATCCTTTCTAAAAAAAGCCTCCCCTAAATACAGATTTTTTTATGAAAACTAATGGTCAAAAGCGGTCCAGACAGTAGTATGTGAAATTAGCTGGATTTGACGATCAAGCGTATTTTAAATAGCATTTAAAAATTATAAAAAATGTTGGCCCCAGCTTGGCAAACAGTCTTAAGAGTCCGCATCAAGTACTTTTAGTATTCTGCCGTGTCTGCAATAGATCACTGACGTCACGCGAGTAAATATTGCGTTACACCGGTGTCCGTGCATAGGAGCAGTGTGTTCAAACTGTGCCTGGCAAACATGTGGTTCATTAGGGGGGTGGACGTGAGATATGAACTAATGCTATTCCGCATAACAATGTGGGTTGCAAGGGCTAAGGGGGAAGTATACACAAGTTGGAATGGGCTTGGTGTTCTTGATAAGCCGAGATGTGCCTAGCGATGAGCAATTGCACTGTGTGTTAATGTATGCTTACAACCTTAGTTTACTAAATATAATATATATTAGCATCGTTCACAATACTGAGGTTTGTTTATTCATAGCTCTTCGTAGGAATTGCTACCTTAATATATCACAAACTAAACTATACTTATTACTACTTAATTTGTATTGTAAAATGCGCTCTCACAACGTATATAATATATATTGAGATAAGATTATTGTGATCGAGAAAAAAGTACTTTCACAACATCATACATTTTGCCTTTGTGATCAACAACAGCATCGAACTAATAAAATATGAGAGAAAATAAAATGGAAAATATGGAAATCGAAAAAGTAACGTATCAAAGTAAATCGCGATGGCCTTTTTGTAAAAATAATTTAGTTTGGTTTATTTTCAGTTAGTTTGTGTAGGTGAAATTGCAATATTTTAAAAAAATTAAGAAATTACCGGGATAACTACCCGAAATGTGGGGACCCCGGGGTTTGAACCCGGCTGGATAGACTTTTAATTTCTGATTCGTATTTAATATAGTGTTTTTTGTTTGATACATGCTATGTGGATAATAGGAAGTGGAACACATCACGAATATCTCATAGACGTAAACTATGAGTTAATCCACTGCTCTGGCACAGTAGTGTCAAACAGGGATGTGTGTCACGGTAGAGGAATCACAACGTGTACTACACTCTGCACGATACGGGCCACAGCTTTACGCCCCTTAATTATTACTTTTAATGAAGAGCGTGCCGTCTCCGCTGGGCTATGCAAGGCCTTGTTATTTCAGTTGTTGTGGTGTAACAGGCTACTTTGGTCCCTGCGGAGAAGATATTTGACATTTTATGACATTTCGTGGCATGGGAATTTTATTTTGAGGTTCGCAAGTGATGTCGATCGAAAAACCAACTGTCAATGCCTTTTATGAAATTATGGGCCCAAAATGCTTATCGTGAAATGTCTTTAAATGTCGATGGTTTTGTTCCTGAGTAGCGAACTTTACAGGATCTTATGGATCAACAATTACAGGGAATGTGCGGGATGTTGTCATGAGCTTGTTGTTATCGACATGCGTTCTGGCACAGAAATGATGAACTATTTTATTTTACCTTTTTAAAATGCAGTTTCGACGAAAGTTGAAATATATAAATCACATTTCAATAGAATCGCATTCACATTAGTAATAAAAGAAAGGTAAGAACGATTTTTTTTACAGATCGTTAATAATAATAAAGTTACTAAAGTGTACCTTGATTATGATGAATTGAAAGCGCGCGAGTTCAAGTTGTGTAATGTCTAGGTTGGCATGAGGCATAATGAGGGCGTTTTCTCGTTTAAACTTCTTTGGAATAGAAAGCGTAGTTTTCCATAAAATAACACAATAAGTCAATACAGCCGCACACGCTTGATTGATATCTTGTTTGTTCGAAGTATTCTGTTTTGTGCCACTCCTTGTTTTGTGCTTTCAGCATTTTGTAATCATAAGCTGCGGTAATGTCACCTACTTTTTATTTTGCTGCAGTGTAAATGCACGAACGTTTATAATAATGAAGAATCCTTTGATTGTGTAGTATAACATATAACATCTAGGTTAAATCCCGTGTTGATAATAATATTACAAACATGAAATAAGCAAACATGCAAAGGTTATGAAAGCTCAAAACAATAATTAAGTGGTAATATATTTCCGTGAGTCCCCTCTCAACGCAGAACTCTGCTATGGCAGCGAACACAGCCGAGAGGAAAAGCCCCCTAAGTATGCGCGTTAGGGTGCGTGGCCCCCTCTGAAGGGGAGGGGAGGGGAGGGGGATCCACGTTTTAATAATTGAACCTGTGACTCAGCTGGCCTCGGATGGCGCAACAGCAAGAAGGGAGAGGTTGGGAGATCATGCATATGTTGCGCTGAGTCTGAACCCGGCGTGAATCAGCCGGAGACGGTTCTAACTCACTTCGTTGTTGCGTGCGTGTCTCGATGTGCGTTGGGTATTTCATTAAATGTTGTGTATAATCATACGGTCCGGGTATCTAGGGGGATACGCGACACTGCGTGGCTTAATATCATGTCATCTTCTCAGGAGTAATACCTGATATTAATAAAGTTTGTTTTCAAAAATTTTATTTTTTAATGACAAAATACATAACAAATATCATCGAGTATGGTTTATTAGTGGCTTTGGAAAGAATATGTGGTAGAAATCCGCAAAGTTTAGTTAACGATGTGGTCTGGATTACACAACTCAACGAAATATTTCCGACTTGCTACAGGTCGTTGCAACTTGCTATGCCAGGCTTTGCGTTCGTTCTATGTGATGATAATATAGCTCTAGGCCTACTTGTTGATTCATTCAATAAGGTTGGGACGCAAGCCTGCCTGGCTGATTCATTGGGCAACAAGTTGATTCTATGTGTTTTCACTATTGATGAGAGCCACAATCACTCGAATCACAAGAAAGCACTGCTGTGTGCTGTACGCAAATAAACGCGGGCGAACAATCGGCCGCAAACAAAAAAACGTGATTGCCTGGTAGCATATGTTTGTTTTCAATCTCTCTTGAATGCGATGTCGTTTAAAACGTTTCTAAAAACACACGCGTATCGGTATTGCATATACACAGTGTTTTAAAATGTATCTGTTCATCCAATAAACATAGAAAATAATATGCCCCGATGGTCTGATTTAAAAAATCCTAGATTTGTTATGTATGAATTTAAAGTATTGTGGTTAAAGCCCAATATATTTCAGGGTGGACGTGAAATAGAGTTCTATTAGTGGAGGCATTGCTAAAGACGTAATAATCTCCATAATGTCGCACACGCAGCTTGGCACCTGTGAGGCACATGATATGGACTGGCGACATGCACGAGGGTGAAACCCAGGCGAGGGGTGGCCAGATAGAAGTCCTCTGAAAACACAACAGGGGTGTGTATTCCGTACATTAATACTTTGTTTGGATTCTCTTAGAAGAATATAAATAGTTTTGTTGGATTCTGGTTTGACGTGTTTTCATTTTGAAGACTCGTCAAACTTTTTATTAATGTAACTCATATTCGTTGTACACACAGCGTCAAAATTATTTTAAATTTGCATTTGTTTATGAATAAAATAATATAGAGATACTATTTTGAAATAAAAATACTGGTGCAAGATAAGTTAAGAAAATGTAATAGTTATGTTATGTGCGGAGATGACGCAACTATATATAACTTATGCCTTTTTAAAATGTTATTTTTCTTATGTTTTATTATTCAAAAGAGAAGCTCTGTAATAAATCAAAGCATTCGTCGTAGGTTCGACTTTTAGTATTACGCTCCGCACTTTATTATTAGAGTGCTACTGCATCACTCAATGTATCAAAATTTTGTTATTATGTTTTGTTGTTTGTAAGTGATAATGTTGTAAAATTGCAAAAAGGTATTTCAGTGAACGAGAAACATAATATTATTTCAATGACGAAACAGAGTCTATTAACTTTTTTTCCACAGCGCACAGTTTCACACAAAGTGAGTAACCCTATAATCGAAGAATGAAATTCAAATTATTGTCGTGACAAGAGGTCAAGTTACTTTGGCTTAGCGTGAGCTGCACAAAAGCAGCTGATGTGTGATAAGAACATGCTAAACATTGCTGCCCCTCTGCTATAGCTCAAGTTTGGGGGGGGGGGCTGGAGCGCTAGGAACGAGGGTACAATGGTTCGATGCCAGGCAGGAGTAGTATACTATTCTCATATCACCATTCACCATGGCATCACCATTCACCAGTCATCGTGTTGAATAGCATGATGACATTAAAGGATTTTTTTTAAAACAGTTTTGAGTAAACAAATACATCGACAAACACGCACATTCAAGCAGGGTTTTTAATTGTAACTGTTTAAAAATCTTTTTACATTATATAAAGAAAAAAAAGTTATTCAAGCTTGCATTTAAAAAACCTAAGTGTTTCCCAGAATTTAGCGTTGTTTTGGCCTAGAATGTATTTTGAAAAACCTGAATGAGTGCTAGTTTAGTAACAGTTTTAATATAATTGTGCCCTAAGGTGTAAATAAAAATCTATACAATTGAAATTTTGCCACATACGTTCAGATTTCAAAATTAAACTCGACAATATAGGCATTGGGCGACCCTTGGTTTAAATAAACAATTTCGCTTTGTAGCGTTTTCAGAAATATATGTTTACTGACGTAGGATCTATAACACAGGACGTTACTTTCAAGTAGCTCTAGAGGGGAGAGGGGGTGGAGCCAGAGCAAGGCAATTTAATGGAAGAAGCGGTTGCCGTACCCCACAACGTTGCCGTTAAAGCTAGATTGTATTACTTCTGTTTACCATTTTATAACAGAGATAATAAAGCATATTTGCTGTATTAACTTAGTCGCTGTAGTGAATTTTGCTATGTATACCCATAACAAATAGTTGGAATATTAATTTTATATTTGTCTCGTTTTACTATGTATCCATCTTATTCAGTTAGTTATAGCTGATCTGCAATAATATTCTCAGGCTAGGCGCATACATATGAAATGTCTTAGCTTGTGTGGTAATAGGTATTTATGTGATTGCCTCCTTAAAAATAATTAATTTTTTTGTAAATGATATAACTAGTAGGTAATCGAACGAAACGTCAGCACTTGCATTAAAAATAAAAAAATCCTCCTAAAAATTAATTCTTAATTAAAGGCATATAACTTCGTTGAAAAAGGAGGCATATTGTTCATTGCTTATGCGTATATTCTGATGCAACAACGCTGTGACGTATCTGTACGTCGTTTTGACGCACGTCGCAATGACAAGGAGACAATACGATGCGATGGAAGGCGTAGCGTGCGTGGGCTGTGACGTCACTGGCTCCATCCGCTTCGACGAATCCAAGTCTGACGTCGCTACCGACATGACACAAATCACATTTTATTAAATCATGATACGGCGACATGGTTATCATTTTATACAATGAAGGGTGTTTTGCTGTCCTTTATTAAGCAGTACTGCTTTGAAGTGGGTAGTTGCGGGATAAAAGATAAATAAACATTTCATTTATAAATGTTTTACAAAGAAAACTTACTTTACAGAGTCATACGAATTTATTCTTTTATTGAATAATAAATATAAATCAATGTGTATGTTACACTGCCACTCAGTCCACTCAGTCTCACAACTGATACACCAGTCGATGATGTGAGAGAGATGAGCTTGTTGAGGAACAAACTGTTACTAATGGCGTATACGATTGGCCGCACTCGACCGCACTCAGTGCGCTCCGAGTGCGGTTTCCGTATTCGATTAGGAGTTTTCATAGGGCACTGAGTGCAAAGTCAACGTTTTTCCGTTTTAATGAATATGCTATCAAGGAGCAGTTAAAAGTACTTTAAAATACATTTTTTGAGCAAAATTTCATTGTTTGTTAATTGCTTAATTTAATTTAGTGTAAACGGGAGTATAAAGAAATTTGAAAGAATTCCCCAAAGTTGAACGGTATATACCTGTCACCCTGCGGTCGGTCGGTTTTTACTGGTACGGCAATTGATGTGTGACAGCTCATAAGTACAATGTTTCGTATATTAGCTACGAGCCATCGATTGTAGTTAGGCTTACAGCAATATAGAATCTTATTTATGTTATTATCTTGTATTTTATTACCAAATTAACTATGGCTGATCTATGGACTATGTAAATTTTGCAGTAAAACAAAAAAGCTCCCAAAATCTGAAAAAGATTTTAAGACCGCGATTTAAGCTTACAAATTAATATTACGGCTATCAATATTGATTTAGACGTAACCGATATGACTACTTACCAGTGGCCGTAATACAAAGTACCCCGAAATGCCCCATACGTAAGTAATAATTGAGTGGATGTGATTCGATTAGTGTCGCGAGTGGTGCTGGTCGTGGCGCGGTGAGGGCCAGCAGGTGGCAGTAGAGACCAGGCGATTCATTTTTAATTCCTGGGGCTCGGGGAAACGGAGGGGGGGGGGTTTACATTACCCTGGGGGATAGCGGGGAATATCATGTGGAGTGACAAACAAAAAACCTGTCGGGGCATAACACTCTGAGCCTACATTATTATATATTAAAAACATGGTGACAGCTAAAGTTACGGCCAATAATACGATACGTGATGGATTGAACAAAAACATCTATTTTTCAATCGTCAAGATGAGATAATCTGCATTTTAGAGTGATTCTATAGGTTCAAGTTAGGGAGCAACAAATGTATCAAACTCAAATTTACTGAACGTTTAAAATCACAATGCCCCATATTAGCAACAGATTTGTTTAATTTGTATATTTCAATTATGATTTTATAGTGCAGTAAATGAGTATGAATTTTTCATACAAAAACATATTTATTTTTAGATTTAGTTTTGATAAATATTGG
The DNA here is from genome assembly GCA_024449915.1 of Sweltsa coloradensis. Taxonomy (NCBI): domain Eukaryota; kingdom Metazoa; phylum Arthropoda; class Insecta; order Plecoptera; family Chloroperlidae; genus Sweltsa; species Sweltsa coloradensis. The sequence continues at coordinate 22,922 of JAMZAV010005158.1, forward strand.
ATAAATTATTACATTCCTAAAGAACGCGAAAATCATTTCTCAGGTTTGAAATACAATGTAAGTAAGCTTTATTGTAATCAGAAATGCCCACATTTCTGACGTATAGGACATTGATACTATAATATACCTAATACAATAAACCCACCTTCAGTCTAAGGTTGTTTAAAGTGACTTAACTACAAAACCTATGCCATGAGAAATCGTTAGTCTCGAAAGGCTGAAAACAAGCTGACCCCCCCCCCCCCCCCCCTCCCACCCCCATCAAGAACGAAGAGAAAGTCCGGTCCGTCTGTCACAAACTATTTAAGTGCCTAGTACGGTTTGAAGAAAACTTATTGTGTACTCTTTATTTCCCCTTTCAAAATGTTAATTCAAAAATCTAGAACACAAGATTTTGAAATAAGTCCAAAATGATTGATAACTTAAGTTGCCATTTGATAAAATCACAATTAATGGAGGCGTTTTCGTGGCCTAATGATCAATCTATCACTATTATAAAAGGAAATGAAATAAATAATACGTAATGTTTGGGAATTATTGTGCCGTAGTGGTTCTCTGTAGGGCGATCATTTGGGTGAAAATATTCAAATGAACCCGTACTAATTCTACCAACGCCTCAGCTCTCTGCAACATTTGTCAAACCGTGAGTACTTTTCGCGTTATAATGCGGTCGACCTATTTATAGGTATTATATATTGAAAAAAAATAGTACTGCTGTAAAATTTATGTGTACGAAGTTTTTGTAGTTTTTTGACATCTCATACAAACAATAAGAAATAACGCTTTAATCGAATGATGTATTCCAATTTTTTTAATCAAATGCAGTTAGCACAATGCTATAAAGTAAAATAGTAGCCTACACTTAACTGTTTTTATTTGTTTTTTGTACATTTTAAGATGAGCGTAGCGAGCTAAGCGAAGATTCCATTCTACTACACTGGAGAAAAAATTCCGGAATGTTTTTTTTTCTTTTCTTTCTTTTTTCTTTTTGTATTTTTGTCTGTTTGTCCACACGATTCCGGCTAAACCGATACTCCGATTGCGATGAAATTTTATGGATGCCTTCGAAATCTCTGAACTTAGAACTGCCACGTTTTTTAGCTCAATCGAAAAATTATTTCTCATGAAAATCGCAATTTTTACGATTTTTTTTCGATTTAAAAAAAATCGATTTATAACACCTACATGCTTTCCGATTTAATGATTTTTTTCACAGAACCTGAATTATATGAATTTAGGTATACGTGTGAAATTTGAGCGCAATCGAAAAATTATTTCTCATGAAAATCGAAATTTTACGGGTTTTTTCTTTTTTAAATTCAATTCTTTGCCTTATAACACCAACATGCTTTATCCGATTGTAATGATTTTTCACAGAACCTTAATTTTTTGAATTATATATTCGTTTGAAATTTGAGTACAATCGATTAATTATTTCTTATGAAAATCGAAATTTTACGGTTTTTTATTTTTTTAAATTACGATTAATTAAAAAAATTAAAAATTAGAGTTTATTTTTAATTTAATTTAAATAAATTTTTAAAAATCTTCAATTTAGTAATGATTTTTTCACAGAACAACAGAAAACCCGCATAACACTTGGCTATACTCAATGCCCCAAATTACGCTCATCCAACACCGGCGGGACTTAAGCGTTTTCCTAGTAGTTTTAGCTAAGGAATTAATTCTTTGTTATTGACTATGAAATTAAATTTTGTTCATTACTCAAAAAATCCACATCATTTTAAGGCTTGTTTGTAGGTACTTTGATTGGAAACGTAGGGGAGCTAGCGACGAAGCAAAGATTCCTTTTCACTACCTGGATAAAAAAACCCGGGAATTTTTTTTTTTGTTTTTTTGGCTGATTGTTAAACACTTTCCCGGGCTTAACCGATACCCCAATTTGCAATGAAATTTTGGGGAGGCCTTTAAAATCTAAAAAACTTAGAATGCCACTTTTTTGCGGCCCAACAAAATTATTTCTTATAAAATCGAAATTTTAAAACGTTTTTTTTGATTTTTAAAACATTTCTTCGACTTAAAACCCCAAAAGCTTTTCCGATTGTAAGTTTTCTTTTACAAAACCCTTTAAATTTTATAAATTTTTATATCGTGTGAAATTTGGCGCAATAAAAAAAATTATTTCTTAAAAAATTGAAATTTTTTAAGATTTTTTTCAAATTTACAAAAAAAACCGCTCCACGCCCCTAAAAATCGTTTGTAAATTTTCCTATTAATTCCAAACATGTCTTAGTATAGTATCGAGTTTTGGGGTGGAATTAATTCCGACAACAAAAATCTTTTCCAAATCCTACCATTACTCAAAATATTTAAGATCGCAAAGTGAATTTATGATTCTCTTTTTACAAATTTCAAAAATATTTATTGAAACCCCGCCTAACTTTACAATTTACATTCCGAACAGACGGGAAACTTGTTTTGCCAAGTCAGAGATAGAAATGTAGTTATTTGCTTTCACTGAAATTTGAATAGAAAGAATTTTAAAATATTTTTCGAATAAAAACGTACGAAAAAGAAAAGTTTTTTTTTTTTCCAAATGTAAAAAAGGGGAATTTTTAGAAAAAAATAATGGTAAGGGGGCCAAAGTTAAGTTTGCAGCTTATATTTTTACTTCCTGAAAAATTTAATTGCTTATTAAAAATTTGGGATTACCATGAAACTACCTGCAGCAATGTAATGAAAAATATTTCAACTCGATTACTAGCCTACTATCTATAGTTTTTGTCTTTCGGGAAATTTTAAAAATTTAGGATTTTTCACGTTGAAATAAGAATTATCACGTGTATTTTTAATATATGTTTGCAATCATCGACGTCTGGAAAATTACATAGGAAAAACATGATTGGTCTTTATAATATAAATTTTGCTTTAAATGCTATTTGTTCGCTTCTATTATGAGGAATTCGTGTTCTAAGATGCCATGTATCTCTGTGTAAGGCACAATTAATGACTGCACGTGACATTAACTTACCTCTGGTTACTTGTTTAGCATGAGCATAGCGAGCATACTCGTGGTACATAATCCTGGCGAAAAAAGTAGCCCAGTAGAGCATCTTTACAAAGTATCTAGTTCTTACAAAACCTAACCCGACAAACACAAGTGTACACTGCGAAGTATATTACAAAAAAAGTTCGCTAATATATGCAAAGAAAACTAAGATGTATCTTAGCAAGCAACACTTGAATGCGAAATAAGTACATGAAAAAGTGAGCTGTGTTGGATATTATAATCAAGTTGAAACAGGGGCGTAGTTGTAGGACGCATTCCCCGTCCGCCGGGAACAACGTTCAACTATATTAGCATAAAACATTGTGCTAATATCACATTTCGCCATTAGGGAAGCACGGTGGGGATACGTGTAGATTTCCTGTCTCCGTCATGCTAGACAAAACCGTCACAACATGGCTTGTAATATAGCCTTGATGAAAACCTGTTGAGAAATAACCCCATTAGGTGGTGTGTGTGTGTGTGTGTGAGTGTGTATTATCAATACTGATTTTTTACGGTCGTCCATTGCGTTGCTCAGCTCCCCCCCCCCCCCCCGCCCACAATCCCTTGCCGCTCAAACATAGAATAGATTAATGAATGCCCTTATTTTTGACAGATTTATGATCCATTTGAATTATTAACAAACATTTGTCAAGATTTAAAAATGGGTGTTTTATTGATGACTTTGTGTCCTTGGGCACGCAAAGTTTTTATAACTTTAGGCCGGCCTAATTTACCTGTTGTCAAATTGCAAGCATTTTACCTTTTGATATGAATATACAGATTTACATTTTTACTCATTCTTGAATTATTTTGATCACATTGAATTGGCGTGCGTGCGTGCGTGCGTGCGTGCGTGATAGCAAACATGGCTCCGAGACGTGAAGGTATAGGCTTCTAGCAAGGCGTAGGGTTCCCAGGACATTGCAAAGTGCTTTCAGAGCAAGGCAATCTAAGATCTTATCGTCGCATTAATCAGATGGACCAACGAGGGGGAGATTACCCAGCTCGCGGGTGAATTGGTTCAATGCGATGCTACCGAAACTTGTCAGATCTTCGTTCGATGGAAATTTGTAACATCAGCAACGTTACAACGTATATCCACAATTTTATTTATTTTATTTTTAAAAAATTTATTTGTCTATGTTTGTAGAAGTAGGAGAAATTATGTTGCGTGGGTCATTATTCAATCATTTTATTCATTCAATGCATATTTTTCCAACTATTACTAGGAAAACGCTTAAGTCCCGCCGCGTTGATGGATGAGCTTTTTTTAGTTTTTAGTCTGCGTGGGATTCTTTACTTTTGTAAGTGCTTTGCTTTACTGCCTATGCATTGTAGTGATTGTTGTAAAGTTTCTATTGTTACTTGTCAAATTTATTATTTACCATAAAAAATTAAAAGGTTTATTTCTATAGATTCTGGTAACTTTTTAAACTTTTTCTTTCAAAAGGTACTACATCACTATAACCTTAATGCCCCATGTATAATATGAACGTTGTACCCCCCCACCCGTTTGGGTCAGAATGGGCCCCAAAATGGCACGAAAATACGCACTTAAACCGTAAAAAAACTTATATTAAAGCTTTATTTCTATGGATTCTGGCTAATTTTTCCAACTTTTTCTTTTAAAAAGGGACTACATTACCATAACCTTAATGTCCATAATAATATGAACGTTGTAAACCCTACCCGTTTTGGTCAGAATCGGCCCAAATGACACGAAAAAAGGGCACTAAAAATCGAAAAAAAAAACGTAAAAGTACGAAAATTTTATGAGAAATATTTCATCGATTGTACCCAAAAAACAATACCCTCTAAGTTTAGAGATTTTTGAAGGTCCTGCCAAATTTTCATAAAAATCGCTTATGCCGTTTGCCCGGAATCCTGCTAACAACAGACAAAATACAGACAAAAAAAAAAAAAAAAAACATTGGAGCTAAATTTTTTGGGGGGGGGGCAGGGAAATTGAAGTCTTCCCTTCGCTCATCCAAAAAGTGCAATTTGTACTATACTTTCTACAAACACAATATACACAAAATTGATTTTATTTTATATTCTAGTCAAAACTAAGGCCAGCGATGGTATTAATTTAATGTCGTGTGTAATGCACATGTCATTCAGTTTAAATCAAATCAATCAATATTTATTGTATGCAACCAAGCATTAACTTTTAATTATAATATTTCATGGTTTTGTACATGTAAAATTTTTGTAACATCTGACAATTTGGTAAAAAATATTTTAAATAACTAAGCGACAATGGATGCATTATTGCGTAAATATTCTTGTTCCCCTGAAGAATGTTGTACAGAAGAGCATGGTTCAAGAATTCACCGCGTTCAAACGGCCCCCGTGTTCAGATATGGTGGCGGTGCTTCTTCAAAGTGAAACAGATCGAGCCTCCGCTCACACAGGCGCCGTTACCATAGTTCCCGGCTCTTTGCGCTCAACGGCGCAACTTCCAGCGGAATGTAGGTAATATAACTTTGCGAATGTTGACGTCTGACTTAGAATCAACATTGATCTATAAATCTAACATTATTAGCCCTACTCGTTTCAATTTGTGAAGGGTGTAAGTATTTAATATACGAATTACTCTAATCAGTGTATGATCTCGTTAATGAAAACTAAACCTAGAGCTTAAAATAAAGATCCTTTAAAGTCTATAAATTATCCACCATCATTACTTAAATGGTGACAACAGTTGTGCTTTACACAAACGCCCAAATGTGCCAAGAAAGAAACTAAACCGAAACTTTGTAAGGAATAAGGAAGGAATAAATAGCCCCACAGATTTTGGATGAATGACAATGTGGGTTTTTCATATCTGAGAAGATTATATATTTAATGCTCATTCATCTGGTTTAAATTTTGATATGACTTTCACATCCACCTCTTGGGTTCTTACCTATTAGTCGACCCATTACCTCGTCCTATGTAATACCAAACTAGGGGCAACATATTAAATGAAATTGTTTTAATTTGAAGCATAAATTTAGAATTTAAACTTTTTCGTCACATTGTTTAGGCACACAACTTCCTTGGGTCTAGAGAAAAACGTTTTGGAGTTCCAATTCGGACCACTTGTTGACAATCTGTGATGACACAAGCGCCGCAGTGAATTATAAAGAACGCATGTCAAAGCAAACGTCAAGAAAATAGGATGTGGAGAGCTTTTACTTTAAACAGAACTTCATGTGTACTTATTGTTTACCCACTAAACAACTTGAAAAACCTTGATAAAAAAATTAGACCTAAATGAAATGATCATAATGATGACTAATCTATAAACATTGATTGACATTATTGTATATTGACATGTATCCGATTAACAATGCATCGATTTAATGGTAAAGCGATTTAATTATCGTTCCAAATGTGTTTCGATGCAGATAGCAATGAAATCAACTCCCCACCCCAATCAGATTTACACAAAATCCAGCACAAAATTGAAATTACAAATAGAAATTAATAAATATTTCCAATTCTATCAACTGTCAAGTGTGTACCACGGAATGACGTATTGTCTGTTCACCTTCCCAATCCACCAAACACATATCGTATTTGTGATGCCAATTTCCGCGTAATTTAACTCCTCCATTCATCACCAACAATACCCCTCACCGACGGATGTTCAGTTGCATTCTGGGCGGCCAACAGCAAGCGCATCATGAAAAGGAACTACCCATTGTCTATCAACAAATACACGGCCGTTATTCAATACCCCACGTTAATTTGCTCCAATTATTTAACAGGATAATCAGTTGATGTTGTCGGGGAAAATTGTCTGCATTGAATTTTAGCATTATTATGAATTTCAAATTAGCTCCGTCAGACTTCTAAATTAATATAATTACGTTAATTTTATTCGACATCGGTTTCCATTGTAATTTGGGTTAGGTACGTTATAGTGTCAATTTTGCATTAGTGCTCATCAAAGTGTGGGCGATTTTTTTAGATATAAATGGGAAAGATGTATGCTGAAATCACTGTTTTATGAAAAAATTGAATTAGCAACGAAGCAAAAACCTAAAAACTAGTTTTTCGGTAATAAAAATTATCTGATGCTTGATAATTTTTTTACTTTAAAATATACCTGGCTCTAATTTATTTTATATGGTGAACATTATTTTTTTTCTTTCTACCACATGAATTTTATGTGTGACAACGATTATGATGTTGCCCGTAACAACAAAAATCGTTTTTGGGTGTATCTATTTACGCATGATTTAAAACTTAGCTATATTAAAACTCACGATGAGATTACTATAAAACTTTGCATTAAATTAATTTGTATATTTTTGTTAGTTTTTCCCCGATTTATTTCCAGTTGATGAAAGTGAAGTCTCTGTTGTTGGCAATGGAAAACTCCTGTCAAAGTAATAATAATTCGCTATTAAAAAGCTTGTTACCGCGGTCCGTGCTTGTGGCTGTTCGCAGCGTCGTTATGCGGTAGACTCGCCCGCCCTCTGTAACTAGAGCGGGGTTCACTGGACGTGGCTCTACTCTTTTATTTCGTGACATTTACCTGGCCGTATGGCAGGCAGGCCAATGTAGGCCACGTATGTACTACCAACCACAAGGCTAGTCAATCATCGCAGATCGTACAAGATATTTGATTGAGGATAGAAATCAATTTATGTTTATCATTATAAATTAAGAAATTGTTAACTAATCGTGTCATGAGCAGCACCCACCTATTTTTACTGGTGAAATTTTGAGGTAAAAAAATGCAAGGAATGTAGCGCATTTTCACAATCAAGCTAATTTTACATGGACATTTAACATAAAACAAAAGTTATCAGCGCACCCACTATGGATCATACACCTAAGAAAGAGGTGATATCGATCTAAATCAAGTGCTTCTGGCCAGGTCATAAAATTCTAACACAGATTGACACATTACTACAATTACATGCATTCAAGTCCTAGTAAATATTGCACGTTGACTATCCTCAACGGCGTTAACTTTAATATTTGATTAAACGAAAATTCAAGAGCACTGTAAAAGCACATACCTAAAATAAAATATCTTCACTTTCATAAGTGGAATTTCCTTGCAAGGGTACTTCACAGAAGGTCTGCTAGCGAGATTTTCACTCCCCGAGTTTATTTTAACCCGGCAGCTCTTTATTAACTTCAATTTGCATTGGCTTTGAGCCTATTCCGTTGCTACGTCTTTTATAATTTTTCAGCAACCTTTAATTCCGCCGGTGAAAAGCCTCGGCATTTGGATTCTGAACGTGGAGACTGTGGTGGCTCTGACGCAATAGGTCACTAACTTCATTAAATATATAGGATAGGGGAAATGTCAGGAGGTACGAAATAAACTTGGGGCCTTCTATCAATTTATAAAAAAATACGCGCTGTTTTGTAAAATCTTGCTAGCGGTATAAAAATCCCGTCAAAGCTGTGTTAATAATCCACTCACGTTCCAGTGTTTGCCATATTAAATCTTTGCACCTTTTCTGAAGGATCTTACATGGATAAAAAAAGATTATGGTATTGATTTTAGTTAATTCGTTTAAATTTAATGGTGATTTCCGACGAATTTTACTAGTTTTTTAAAAGCGCATTATAACTTTTGCCCGAGCTCCCGTTATGAAACATTACAACAAGCACATACGGTGCACGCGTATATGTTTTTAGTATGAACTAGACAAATATTATATTTCGAATATGTTTCAATATAATTAGATCGTTCATGAAATATAACATTACGCTATTATTTTCTATTGTGTTCTCAGTTTGTGAACGTTTGTTTGATGTAATGACACGTTGTTGGCAGGCTCAGTCGACTTGGGAACGCACTGTGTGTGGGGGCCGTCACCCACCACACAAAACTAGCTTTCATCTGACGAAACTAGCTGTCAATATCACACAAATGCCTGTGAGCACATGTGGTAAAACGTGAACGACATACTCTGACATTTCAGATTTCATAATGAAACTGTGACATAATTTCAATGCGAGTTGTGTTCAAACAACACAAATAAACACACTTTTGTAATGATTATCTCGGAGAGAAATGTTTGAATAATCTTTGTTATATATCCGTTAACACAAACATAATATGACACATTACTGAAACATATGTGACATTTGTAAAGTGTAAAATAAAACATCTGACAAAGCGATCTGAACGTATGAAATCCAGTTTATTCTTAATGCGTTGTGCACGTATGCATTTATATGTTGTAGTTTTCACTCAATAGTTGACAGTTCAATTGTAGTTTCAAACAAGAGTTAATAGTTAGTAAAATCCAAGGCCTACTTATTTAATGCAACTTCCTGATTATAAACGAGGATTTCGCACTTGATAATTGACAAAGAAACATTTCTTCATGTCAACAAGATTATGGAATGAAAAGCCACATCCTAACTCTTTTGCAAACCAACAGCAAACTCTAACTCTGACTAGCTCTTACAATAACGAACACCCAACTGGAACTAGGTTCAACCAAAAGACAGCTGATGTAAGATCCGAGTATAAGCCTCACCACGGCGTTAGTCATAATGACATACCTAGGCCTCTTGTCCACATGCCACATATGAAGGAAATGGGCTCTATACCAATTATCCACACTGTCCGTCACAACGATGTTCCTAGACCTCCATTACTCATGCCAAACAGGAAGGCATATGCATATCAAAAACCTCAAGCATACAGTAAAACATGCTTAAATGCTAATCAACAAAAAGAGACAAGTTTTCCCATTCAGCACACAACAACAATAAGCTACAAGGAACCTTCTCCATTACTAATGCCACACAGGAAGGCATGTGCATATTATCAAAAACCTCAAGCATACAGTAAAACAAGTTTAAATGCTAATCCACAAACAGAGAAACGTTTTCCTGTTCAGCACACAAACAACATAAACTACAAGGAAACCTCCTAGACCTAAATGGACACAGATCACAAAAACTAGTAACAGGTACTACCACTGGAATACTTAGACGACGATGCCTATCTTCTCTTGATGTAAGTACAAATAAAGATCAAAGAATAATAGAAACACTACCAGTCCTAGGTCTGTACCCACGCCCAACTGTGAATTCACAAAGACTAAAACATCTAAAAGCGAGCTAACAAAGACTGTTAGCACAGTGGGACTAGTTATAAGTGACTCTATTTTTAAAGGATGCCAAAGAGAAGAATATGTGTCTCAAGATAAATATTCTCTTCGAGTATATCCAAGAATTCAGCCTCACCAGTTACAAAAATTGATAGAAGAAGACCAAAATCCTGCCAAACTACACATGAGAACTGTTATAATCCACAATGGCACAAATTCTGTAAGATATCTAGAGCCATTACAGATAATGGATAACGTCTACCAATTACTGCGAGCTGTTAAAAAAAAACAAATGCTGACATAGCTTACACAAGTTTGCTATATCGTAAAGATGTTCCAAACCACGTGATATCCGAGATTAATTCTTCTCTGAAATGGGTGTGCAGTACACTTGAGGTAGTTTTTGTTGAAACTAATAATTGGTTAACACCATCTGATATTTCAATTGATGGTCTTCATCCAAATAGCAAAGGAACCTTGAAATTACATAATATGATCATTGAAATGATTAGTACAATGGACTGGAAGCCATGCCCAGATTCGTTTACTTTTCGGGTGCAGAAAAGAAGGCTCACAAATACTACAGCAAAAAATTTCCATGATGTACCAACAACCATCTACTCAGCACAGGAAAGTAGGCCTAACTTCAGGGATACCATTCTAAGAAAACAACTTCTAATACGGTAAATGGGACAGAGAGTCAACCAGCGTTAGAGGATACAACCATAGAGACTACTTGTTCTGAAAACGATCAGCAGATCAAGGACAAGTGCAGGGACAAAGACCAACTGACAAGTTCTTTTACCAAAGAGGATAGTGTGCCTTCTTTGGACCAAGCCGAAGACTACACAAGATCCTTTGTTTTACTTAGCTGAGTATTGTCAACTAGGCCTACCACAAATCGAAAAATTCGAATACTATAACACCTCTCTAATAGACTCTACTCCCTACACTGCAGATAAATCTGACAAATCTCGTCCTGGGTATCCTATCTCCCAGAATCAAGACTTCCAACAAATCCAGCACATCAAGGACAAATGCAGGGACAAAGACCAACTGACAAGTTCTTCTACCAAAGATGATAGTGTGCCTGCTTTGGACCAGCCGAAGAGGTCAGCTACCACAAAATCGAAAAATTCAAATACTCTTAACACTCCCTCTAAAAGACTCTACTCCCTTAACTGCAGAAAAATCGGACAAATCTCGTCCTGGATATTCTATCTCCCAGAATCAAGACTTCCAACAACTCCAGGTAGCCCTATCTTCGAAACCGCAAGAGGGGACGCCAGCCCAGGTGCGATCATCTGGCTCGGCACAGGGCGCTGTATTGTCCACTGCGTCGGAGGAGATGACAATACATAGACACACACACCATATGCAAACTGAACGTTGTAGGCCTACACTGTCCTGCGTCGGAAGAGATGCCAGCCTATTTGCGAACGTCTGAGACAGCCCAAGCGTCCACTTCCAAGCAGGACGCTGTATCAGCTGCTTCTTCTTGGGGACAATCAAAGTCGGAAGAGATGCCAGCACTATTTGCGAACGTCTGAGACGGCCCAGGCGTCCACTTCCAAGCAGGACGCTGTACCAGCTGCTTCTTCTTGGGGAGAATCAACCTACCACCACATGACAACCCGAAGTAGTGGTATAAGGCAATTCTCCAATTATAATTATCAACAACTAAGGGAACTAATGGCAAGTGAGGGTCTTGGGCAAAACTTCGAATTCAAAAAACCATGGTCCCCCAGAGAGTTAATAGAAATTCTTACTGATCATTATCGGAAGAAGCAAAACAGCGTCAAATAAATATTAGATCACCACCTCTTCATTTAAAATCATATAAATACAATAAATCCAAATCTAAGCAAAGTTGACTAGTTGACATACCAAGCCATAATGACATTATCGTGGCTGATAAAACACTAATGACAAAACACCTCTCATTAGCCTTAACACTCCGCCTCTAACACACCCTTCAAAACACAAAGACAACATAAACAACAATATAAAAAGTACAAAATTTATTAGAATACTCCATCAAAATATTCAAGGCCTTACACTTACAAAAAGTAGGGACTTAAATATCATTTTAGAAGAGCACAGTACGAAAAATGAAACCGTTGATGTGCTATGTATATCAGAGCACTGGAAAACAAGTGAAAGTATAAACAGTATTGTGATTGATAACTACACACTAGTTTCCTCGTTTGCAGAAATTCTCATATACATGGAGGGGTTACAATCTTTGTGATCAACACACTGTTTGAGCTTGTAACTCAGAAACCAACAATTACTAACTATAGTTGTGATTTAAATTTTTAATGTGCTTGCATTGAATTGAATTTAAGTACAAATAAAAAAAACACTAGCGGTATCTAATATCATAATCGTCGTAATTTATAGGTCCACAAATGGCAACATTAAAACCTTTCTAGAAAAAAGTGAAAAAATTATCTCTAAACTATTAAAATCAAATAAACATTTAGTAGTTTTGGGTGACTTTAATGTAAACGTCTCTCCAAATAGTAAAGACCCGAATAAAGATCAACTAATTAATCTCCTTAGCTCATTTAACCTTATACTCACCATAAATGAACCAACTAGAGTTGACCAAAGGTGGCAAACATCATCCATCATTGACAACATAGCAACAAAATACTTCACTTCCATTCAAGACACAGGTACTTAACCTTGGTATTGCCGACCATTATGCTCAAGAAATCAAAATTCAATGTAACAATTTTATTCCTCCAACAACAACAAAAACAATTCAAATTATTAAATGATAACCACATTAGATAATCTTATCGAGAGACTTGAAGAAGAAATGTGGGATGATGTATCACAAGCTAATTGGCTGATGATAAATACAATACATTTATACAGAAGCTGCAGTCATATATCAGTGAAAATTGTCCATTTAAAACTATAAAAAATAAACCATTCTACAAAAAAGCAAAACTGGATATCGAAGGGTATAAAAATCTCGAGTTTAAATAAGAGAAGTCTTCTTTATATAAAAACTTCATTTCCAAAACGTGACATTCCTTCAAACTTACGTTAAATCATATTTAAAAATTTATAAACAAGTTTAAAAACAGCAAAAAGTAATCAAATTAAGGACAGTATATCTCAAGCTAACAATAAGTCAAAGTGTATTGGAAAATTATAAATTTAGAGACAAACAGAAAACCTATTAAGCCCCGTGAAAAATATTAATCTACTCAATAGTAACAATGAATTAATAAATGACTCTAAAGTGGTAGCAAAAATCCTTAATAGCTATTTTGCTAATGAAGCCTCTGACCTAACAAATAACTTAATAAATCAAGGAAGTAATCAAAATCTTACTTTCATTGATTACTTGCATAAGACAAACAAGAGCCCAGTAAATTCTTTATATTTTTATGAAACTGATATTAATGAAATAAAAAATATTGTTGGTAAGTTAAAATCATCTCACTCTGCAGGAGTAGATGGCATATCAACTATTGTTTTAAAGAAATGTATCCATATGTAGCTTGCACCTCTATGTGATATTTTCAATACCTGTCTAAAAGATGGGGTCTTTCCACAAGCACTAAAAATATCCAAATAAATTCCCATACATAAAAAAGAAAGTAAAATCCTTGCAAGTAATTTATCGACCAATATCTATTCTACCTGCTGTTTCAAAAATATTGGAAAGAATTATTTATAACAGATTGATAAGTTTAGAAAAGCACAACATTCTAACAGAAAGACAAAATGGATTCAGAAAGGGAAAATCTACTAGTGATACAATTAGAAGATTTCTATTAAACGTAACTAGTGAAATGGATTCAAATATTGATACTCTGGGTATATTCTGTGATCTCACCAAAGCTTTTGACTGTGTTGATCACAATATACTCCTCACTAAATTAGAATATTATGGAGTACGTGGTGCTGCGCTAAAATTATTAAAATCATACCTAACAAACAGAGTACAATATGTAGAAATAACTAGCAATGAAAATAATAAAATTTCACATACCATTTCGGACTCTGAGAAAATTATATGTGGTGTACCACAAGGGTCAATTCATTGCCCTTTATTTTTCATTGTCTTTATTAATGATCTAACTGAAAAGTATAGATAATGCTGAACTTTTTGCTGACGATTTTTCCATCAGTCATAAAGGCTGATGAAAGCAAAGCTCTTCGGGATAAATCAGAAGAAAGACTAAATGAATCAAATTGGTGGTTTACAGCTAACAAACTTATTTAAACTCCAAAAAAAACAAAACTATATCCAATTCCACTCAATTCAGAAGATTAAATCTTTAAATAAAATACCATACCTAACTAATTTTTCAGATAATTCAAATATAACACAAGTTTCATCAAATGTATTTCTAGCTTAAACAATAGACCAACATCTAACATGGCACGATCATATCAATACATTAATACCAAAACTTAATTCGTTCTTGTTATGCTATAAGGACCATCAAGCAGATAAGTAACATCCCCACAGCCAAAATATGCTACTATTCATATTTGAGTCATATATAAAGCTACGGAATTGAATTTTGGGGTATACGACCCACATTCATAAAGTTTTTATTATACAAAAAAAAGCAATTAGAGCAATTTGTTCCTTGATTCCCACAGAACACTGTAAACCTTTTTTTATACGCCACAAAATCCTTACCATTTCATGTTTATACATTTTCAAATCAATATTAGTAATTAAAAAATAATACACACCTACTCAGTAAATGCAAATGTCCATGATCATGACACACGTAAAAAAAATCACCTACAGCTAAACTCATATCACACAAAACTTGGACAAGTAAACTCAGACTACTTACATAAATCTCTTTTTTAACCATCTTCCAGAATCCATTAAAAACATTTCAAGCTATGACCGTTTCAAACATGAACTCAAACAAATTTTAATTCTAAAAGCCTACTATTATCTTATTGATTACTTAAATGATACACTCACAGAAATTCCTGTTATCACTTGATATTATTGATTACTATAATATAATGAAATGAACCTTATTTTATTACTTTTCAATAATTATTATTATTTACAATGTATTACATATTATGTCAATTTCTCAAAATTTTATTATTATTTGTAAACATTTTTTTTTTATTTAGCTAAAGGACACATACACTAAAAATTGTGGTTGTTGTTTTCATAAAATGTACAATTTTTCCTAATAAAAATTGAAAATTGAAAAAATTTATTCTTATTCACACCCCACATAAATAGCGAGTGAAATGCAGATGCAAGTAAGGTTTCCAAGTCAGCTATGGTTGACAGATCTGTTCTGACTATGTCCCAACACCAATGCTATGACGTTCAATGTTGTAACAATACCATGATCAATCTAAGGCAGCCATTTTAAATAAGTATTCGCGACAATATTTGCTCAAGGGTTTGAAGCCTTTGATCACAGAGCAGCGTTAAAATCGATTCTAGATGTTTACTTTAAAAAAGGCTGGACTAAGAATTAATTATAAACAAGAGTGCATTAAGAAAGAAGGGAAAAGCACAAAGACAGTCAAGTACATCAAATAAAATTTCGCATTAAGGAAAGAAGCTAATTATTTGAGTTGAGAAGAAAATAATTACTTGTCTTGGTAATTATAGCCCCTTCTTTTCTTTGTGGGGCTTGAACGATAGAAATAAGATCCAGGGCTGTTTTAATGATTCGTTGCCTCCGAAGAGTTAGCTGTAATCACTTAATGTCAATCTAGCTATTAATGACGAGGCTTATTGAAAAACGGTAATTACTTCAAATTAAATTTCAAACTTTAAAATATCGAGACTTGTCTAAAAAAAACTGAAAACACCGTCAACTAAAACAAACTGCAGGTACAATATCCTAGTAAACGTATTCACCATCAGAGATCGTCTATACATTTCTAGATGTGCGTCACAAAACAAATAACCGCGTGGGTATAACAACTTGTAGCTCTGATGTTTTGCTCCCTGTAACTCTCTAATACACGCGTGGGTATAAACAACTTGTAGCTCTGATGTTTTGCTCCCTGTAACTCTTTAATAAACACTTGGGTATAAACAACTTGTAGCTCTGATGTTTTGCTCCCTGTAACCTTTAATAAACACGGGGTTTAAACAACTTGTAGCTCTGATGTTTTTCTCCCTGTAACTCTCTAATAACACGTGGGTATAAAACTTGTAGCTTTGATGTTTTGCTCCCTGTAACTATCTTATAAACACGGGGGTATAACAACTTGTAGCTTCGATGTTTGCTCCCTGTAACTCTCTAAAAAAAACTGGGTATAAACAACTTGTAGCTCTGATGTTTTGCTCCCTGTAACTCTCTATAAACCGTGGGGATAAAAACTTGTAGCTTGATGTTTTTTTCCCCGTAAATCCTAATAAACCCGTGGGGGTAAAAAACTTGTAGCTCTGTGTTTTGTCCCTGTAAAATCTCTATACACCTGGGTTTTAAAATTTTTAGCTCTGTGTTTTGCTCCCCGAACTCTTTAAAAAACACTGGGGATAAACAATTGTGCTCTGAGTTTTGCTCCCTGAACCTTAATAAACGCGTGGGTTAAACAACTTTTTGTCTGATGTTTTAAAAATTGAAGCTCTGATTTTAAAACTTTAGCTCGTTTTGCTCCCTGTAACTCCTAATAAACGGTGGTTTTTAAACAACTTGTAGCTTTGAGTTTTTCCCTCCCGTTACTCTTTAGTAAAAACGTGGGGATAAACAAAATTTTGCCGGTTTTTTCCCTTT
>JAMZAV010005159.1:0-46816 GCA_024449915.1 Sweltsa coloradensis
ATAGCTTAAGGTGTAAACTAGGCATATGTAGAAAAATAATATTTTACACGTAATTTAATGACCCAGCCCGGATAGCTTTAGGTGTAAACAATACTTTGCATGTACATGGATGGCACAACGAGAAAGATTCAATTTCAGTACAATATTTCCAAGATCCAAACCATTTCTAGTAAAGCTGTTAGCTGTTGTAGCAAAGTATTTTTGATTGTGCCTAGATTTACACTATGCTTAATGGTTTACACATCTGAATACCACATGGATGTGGTGTTGGTATACTCACATTGCCCAGAGATCTTGGCCCATCTCTGTAACAATGAAGGCCATCGTGGAGGCTTTTTTTGCTGTGGTAAAGTATTTTCTTATCTCCTCGGGTATGTCTGTAACAGTATTATTATCGGTGAGCCACGTTGTGTTGCACAGTATCAACTTGTTGGTCAGGAATTGAATGTTCAGCCGTGCATTTGCATTGAGGGTTGGCACACCAATTGGGCATCCCCCCACATAAAGGTTTTTTAAATTCATTGTATTTTGATGGTATTGATTGTCAGATGTTGTGTAAAAAAAATTGCATGATTTTACATTTCTCTGCTGTCTACACTAAAATCTTTCACTTGAAAGACACTACAACTATATTGGCTAAATACATCGTGTACACTAGGTACAGAAGTAAATCAAGGGGTCTGGAAGATAACTACCATTATTGACCTCGCTCGTGATCATTTGGTTTGTTCTGGCGTCGCTCGGTGCGCTATATATTTACTAAACTGTCACTCGCCGACGTCATCCAACAGACCGTGAGGAAACATGGCGGCCCCATTTTACTTTAGAATTTGGCCTATTGGGACTTTTAAACACTGGGCCCAGGGCGTAGTTAATATAAGAACAAGGTTTCCAAACACTGCATAACTTTAGCGCAGGCTTATTTCGAGCGTAGAAATCAATTATGGACAGTTTTTCTAGTGACATAAATAGGGCAAGTCGTCCACTCCTTGCCCGTGCTAGCTTTGTGTATTTAGTGGTGTGACTTTTAGCACGAATCCGAGATTTGCCAATCGAGTGTCGGTGGTGTCGGTAAAACCCTTGATTTACTTCTGAAGCCGATTGTACCAGACTGGAACAAATTAGTTCACAACATATTGTAAAACCAATAATTGAACTTGGAATTTGGATTGTGGACTTGCAAGGCTATATACCTACTAGTTATTGCCATGTTGTAGTTTTATTTGTTCACGTATTCAAATTCGAGCCATCTTGACAAATGTCGCCAGTATGAAACTTTCAAACTTTCAACATCATCAGCGACTAATTTTTTCTTGTCATACGTATTAGTATACTATACTACAAAGTTGTGTTGTAGATACAAGACAAGGATATAAAAAACACTGGTCCAAAATTTTATTTTATGCTAAATTTATGCATTTTTTTTGTTTTTATATAATGGGAATGCCCCCATACCAAATTTGATTTTTTGATAAACAAACCTCAATTCATATGCATTTCAAAAATACTAGATCCTTTGTCAGGGAAGGAAATGAGCTAAATCTTTGTGGAATAAAAGGGCCGATGAGTGTTGTATTTAAATTGATGATGTTTTTCTATAAAAATCAACTTTCAATCAACTTTAGTTATTAATATCAAATTTCATGATCTTGACAAAATTGCTAAAATATCAACTTTTTATTAATAGTTGCACTTGACTAATAATAGTTGACGAGTGTGACTTACCCCCTCTGCCTCTGTTTCCCAGAGTGCCTTGGAGGATGTAAAGATTTTCTTCTCCATGAATTTTGATTCTTCCATCCATTTTTCGGGTTTCTACGGGTCCAATCCGTTGTAGTTGAACATACTCCCCGTTCATTCTGGATAGAGACAATACAATTAGTGTATCCAAGTGTAATACCGTACACTAGACCAATGATTTCCAACCAGTATAGGCTACCACAGAAAACTGTCACAACAAACTGCATTATGTACATTGCATTATGTTTATGGCCTACATAGGGAATATTTTGGGCTTTGGGGCTATGTTAGGCCAAGTAAGGATAAAGCCTAGGTTAGTCTAGAATATAGAAGATAATAGAAGTCTAAACATTATTTTTTTAGGCTACCTTCTATAAACTAAGGTTTTAGGGGTTGCTTAAATTTAGGATGCTGTGCCAAAAAGGGCTTATCAATTCTATCCTGTTGATGAAGGTCGATGAAATAGATCTCGAAAATAGACATTGCCTAGCTTAGACATTGAAGAAGGCCTATGCCCAATTGAAAATCCTACCTCACGTTAGGGGATAGTGGTTTTAAGCAGACTTTTTAAAGTTCGATTCCAGTTCGAAGTTCAAAACTTTTTTGGTACAGAAGTTCGAGTTCAGTTCGAAACTAAAAAAACAAAGTTTTAAAAAAACAAGGTTCGTCCATCCCTCTGAGTACCATTGTTACCAGGTGCGCCTAGACTAAAACATGGTTGGCTACCAATATTCACCTGCAAGCAGCACTCAATCCGAATTGACTCAAGTCGGTTCGAGTTCATTTCGGTTTGAGTCTCTTGATATACACACTCGATTTGCATTGAAGTCAATCCACTTTCCAAAGTGGACTGACATGAGTAAATTGCTTGATATACAGTTCAAAATGCATTCAATACGTTTTCAAAACTGCCTTAGAGATTTAGATTTCTGTAAGTAATTTAATGTGGATTGATAAATGATTGGGTGATATAATATACAAATGAGAACACTGCGTTTTACTTAAGTGAGTGATTTATCTGAAGGGCTGAACCGGAAGTACAAAAACAGATTGCATAGAAACACACAGCCTTCTTGATCAGAGACTACACCAACACTCCCCCTAGTCCTGGTCAATAAGGCCCAAACCAATTATACACTTATCATGTTGAGCTTTGCCAGTGGCCTTTGTCAATATGTCGGCCACCATTTCAGTCCCTGCAATATGCTGTACTTTAACTCTTCCTTTCTCAACAAACTCCTTGACTTGGAGGTCTCTTGTATCTAAATGTTTAGTCTTATGTGTTAACCCTGGATTTTCTGCTATAAATACTGCTCCTTGATTATTACAATGTATGTTAACACACAGTTTTTCCCTGAAAATTTCATTAAACAAATTTGACAAAAAAACAGGTTCACATGCAGCTTCATTTAGTGCTTTAAATTCAGCCTCAGTACTAGATTTAGAGACAGATGTCTGTTTCTTACTTGACCAAAGAATGGGACCAGTCCCCGAACAAAAGACATATCCAGTATAAGACCTCCGGTCTTTAAGGTCATTTGCATGATCGGCATCAACATACCCAATAATTGGGTTTCCAGTTTTAACGTACCTTATACAATAATTTGCAGTCTGTTTCAAGTATTTTAGCAACCTTTTTGCTGCTGCCCAATGTTTACTTTTAGGTTTATCATTAAACTGACTTAAATAGCTTGCCGCATACGCAATGTCAGGTCTTGAACAGACGGCAAGATACATAATAGACCCAATTAACTGACGGTAGGGCACATCAACTACCTCCTCACCGTTGTCCTCTCCTAATTTCTGGCTGAAATCTAGGGGTGTCTTTACACCATTACAATCTAAGAGACCAAATCTCTTTAAAATATCAAGGACATATGTCTTTTGGCTTATAGTAATTGAATTTCCTCTACTTTGAAATCCATGCCTAAACAGTATTTAATCACTCCTAAATCTTTGATATTAAACTTACGTTTAAGACACTCTTTCAATGCATTACTTAGTTTTACATCATTTGAAAAAACAATAAAGTCATCCACATAAAGAGCAATAACGACCATTGACTTTTCCTGAGAGTATACAAAAACACATGGCTCATATACACACTTTTTATAACCAAGACTCTCCAAAGTACTGCGAGCCTCTTGATACCACATCCTTGACGATTGTTTTAAACCGTAAATGGCTTTATTGAGCAAACATACTTTGTGATCCTGCTCCCCCAGAACCTTTACACCCTCTGGTATTTTCATCAACACTCTTTCTTCTAACTTACCATTAAGAAATGCAGTAGGGACATCAAGATGTTCCACTGTCATCCCACGTTCAACTGCCTGAGCCAAAAGAAATCTAATGGTTTCGTACCTCACATCCGGAGAAAAGGTATCAGTATAATTCACACCATATTCTTGTGAAAAACCCTTGGCTACTAATCTGGCTTTGAATTTATCTAGAGTCCCATCTTGACCTCTCTTAATGCTAAAAACCCACTTAGATTCTAACCACTTTTTCCCCTTTTGTCATAGGAATAACACCCATGTCTCATTTTTCTTTAGCGAAGCTAGCTCATCCCTAATGGCCTTTACCCAGTGGTCTTTATCCTTCCCACTGATAGCTTCCGAGTAATTTTGAGGAATCTTTACATTTCATAAACTGCCTGATACACTTCATAGTCTTGATATACTTTAGGTTCCCTATTTCTTAATGGGTACCTGCGTTCGGGTTCTCCCCCTATGATAGCTTCTATCTCAGTCTCAGAAGATTCTGATGACAAGTTGAAGTCTGAGCTCCCCCCACTAACAACTGTCTCAGTATTCTCAGTCTCACTAGAGTCATCTCCGTCAGTCTCAGTATTATCTGGTCCCTGAAAGTTAGTTTGGACAGAAACTTTGAATTCACTAGCAGGCTGACTTATGTCTTCAACATGGGGAGTAGTCTTGTCTTTAGATGGCATTACATTTTCAAAAAATACTACATTACTGGATTTGATCAGTCTTGAAAGGGTTTTTAGTTCAACACACTGATAGCCCTTTTGGGTCTCACAATAGCCTACAAAAATGCACTCTTTACCTTTCGGATCCCATTTAGATCTCTCCTCGTCTGGGATATGGACAAAAGCCTTGCAACCAAACACCTTTAAATGAGATAGGTTAACCTTATATCCTGACCACGCTTCCTCTGGTGTTTTCCTTTTTACTGCCTTAGTGGGTGCCCTATTTCTCAAATAAACTGCCGTTTGAGCTGCATAACTCCAGTAACGTTTACTTAACCCAGCATCGTGTAGCATACTTCTTCCCATTTCTACTATGGTACGGTTAGCTCTTTCAGCTGTCCCGTTCTGTTCAGGCGTTCTAGGAATAGACGATTCATGCACTATCCCACTCTGGGCGAAAGCCTGGCTCACCGCATTGTTAAAGAATTCTGTCTTATTATCACTTCTAAACACTTTAATTCTTTTACCAGTTTGATTCTCTACCATGGCCTTGAATTCCATTAACTTTTGTTTTGTCTCATCTTTACTTTTCAAAAAATAAATGAAATTTTTCCTGGAATAATCATCAACTAAAATTAGAAAATAGAGTGAACCATCCCAGGCAGGCTCCTTCATAGGGCCGCACAGGTCAGCGTGCACCAGTCCTAATAACTCGGTGGCGCGCTTTGCCCCTGTCTTTACAAATGGAAATTTAGACAGCTTACCTTGTAAACATCCTACGCACGGCTGCATCTCTGTTTTCTCAAATTCTACACCTTCAGCCATACCATTCTGGAGTAGGTTCATGCTTCTGTGGTTAAGGTGACCCAATTTCTTGTGCCACAACTCCTGAGAATTGATCCCCTGTTCATTACCATTTAGCGAATTCACTAAATCTACATTATAGGCCCCGTGACTTGGCCTCTCGATCAAATCTAGCTTATATAACCCACCTTTCCTTGAACCTGTAGCTACTACTTCACCCTCATATGAAAAACTTTCACTTTTGATTACCTCACAGCCCTCAGCTGTGAATAACATAACCTTGTTTTTATCACAGGTTGCTCCAACTGATAGGAGATTTGCCCCTAATTCAGGAACGTAAGTTACATCCTTGATTACCCTAGTCATTTCTGTCATGCACAGATAATTCTACCCTCACATCACCTTTCCCTGTTGCTTTTGTAATGTTATTGTTGGCAACAGTTACCTGACCTGAGCACTCCGTATAGTTTTCCATTATTTCACTATTAATACCCATGTGGGTGGTAGCACCGGAATCACATACCCAATCATACTTTTTCAGTTTAAAATCACTTTCACTATTATCACTTAGATCCGCAGCACGAAGCGCAGTAAGGAACGTCCAGTTGTCTCCCTTATTCCCAGTCTGTTGCTGCTGCTTCTGCTGTGAGTTACCTTGTTGATTGTAGTTGTTTCGACCTTGGCCTTGGCTGGAACAGCTGGATCCTTGGTGACTGCCTCTGCCACGGCCACCTTGATTCCCTTGGTCTTGAGACTTGGAACTTCCGCCGTCATCACCACCCCCTGGCGGTGGGTGTGGACAATCTCGAATCATGTGCCCAACCGACTGGCACCTGTAGCATTTCCTCTGAAAGCTTCCCTGGCCCCCTTGACCGCGTTGGTTTCCTCGAAATCCTCCTCTGGAACCTTTGTATCCTCGGTTGCTTCCTCTTCCACTTTGACAGGAAGTAGCAAGGGCTACATTCTCACAAGAGAACCAGCACCACTCAACAGTTTAGAGCTGAGCCACTCTGTGGTTAATTTCACATCACTACCTTCGATCCCCATTTTAAAGGCTTGATATATTGATGGCAAACCTGCTAACATAATTTTTGCAATCCATTCATCGTCTAGAGGCTGCCCGATGTCTTGTAGCTTCTGGTTTATATCCATTACATCAGCAACATACTCCTGCATACCTGGATAGTTGGTGAGCCTCACATTCATTAGGCGTCGTACCAGTGCAATGCTCCTCTGTGGACCGGCATCTTCAAAATTCTTTTTAAGAGCCTCCCATGCCTCAAGTGCAGTTTTGGCCTTCATTACAAAACGGTGACAATGTGGCTTGACGTTGAGTACAATACTGGCCAGAGCCCTCTGGTCCCTTTTCTTATCAATAGGAATAAACTCACCATTATCATTTTTAATCGGTTCAACACAGTCCCACAAGTCTAAACCCATCAGTGTCATTTTCATCACTAGTTTCCAGGCACTATAGTTATTTAGTCCTTCTAGCTTGGGGTCTACAGATACAATATTAGAACTTCCACCCATGCCACTTGAGCTTGTTGTGTTTAACACGCAAGTTGGGCCCTCAGTGCTCATGATGGTCTTTTAATGACAGTTCACAGTCCAAAATTAGGCCTAGGCCTAGCCCTAGGCTTCTACACGTGCACAGCTTGTGTTGAGGTTAGGTTACCCTCCGAGCACAACTTGCCAATAAACTCACTTATACTCACTTATATCACGAAAATAATATAACCAATCATCATCAGACGTCTGGGCCGATAACCTGTTAGTAATTTAATGTGGATTGATGAAGGATTTGGTGATATAATATACAAATGAGAACACTGCGTTTTACTTAAGTGAGTGATTTATCTGAAGGGCTGAACCGGAAGTACAAAAACAGATTACATAAAAACACACAGCCTTCTTGATCAGAGACTACACCAACAATTTCAGTGAATACCATTATAAGGCAGGCGGTGTTTATTACATGTTTACAATAAAATGACGTCTTGGAGGCTTTAATGAAGACATATTGCTTTATATTTACGTAGCTGTAGGTAGAAATACAAGTACATAGTATTTTCAAGTGTTATTCATAGAATCTTGTCGCATCAATTTAAACTGCCACAACAACAACTTCAATTCGAATCGAAATAGGATTGAGGAAGTCGTTTTGAATGTCCGTGATATACACTTCAAGTCAAACCGAATTGAACTCAAACCGAATTCAGTCAATTCGGATTGACTGCTGTGGTATACGTAGTGTATTGTATTGTATTGTATTGTATTGTATTTATTAAGCCTCGTTTAGTTCATATACATTAATATATAAAATATATAAAATACTGAACATTTGAGTTGTCATTAATTTATAAAAAGTTTTCAAAACACTAAAATTATAATTAAAAAATAATAAATAACTAAGAGATGCATGCAGAATCGGCAAAAAACCTTTATAAAACTGCGTGCTTTGGGAGAGTCGATCTAAATTGCTCTACAGAATAATAACATTTATCTAGAAGCATGGCTTTGAGTTCTTTCTTAAAACGAGTACAATCTTTGATATTCCTGATTTGTAACGGTACAGAATTGTAAAGGTTTGTGCCCGACACTGCAAGCCCTTTTTGTCTCATTGATAGCTTACACTTTGGTGCCCTTAGTTTATCCTTATTCCTAGTATTTAAATTATGAAAATCTGAATTACTAGAAAATAGGTGAAGATTTTTGTGAACAAAAATTACTACTTCATAAATGTATACACAGGGCATGGGTAAAATGCATAGTCGTTTGAACAGAGGTCTGCAGCTAGTCCGGTAGCCAGACTTAGTTATTGATCTTATGGCTTTCTTCTGTAAAATAAATATTTTGTTGCTGTCAGTTAAATTTCCCCCCAAAGAGCAATTCCGTAAGTCATTACTGCGTGAAAGTATGAAAAATACATCGATCTTAAAGAGGTGTCGTTTACCAATCGGTTGAGTTTCTTAAGTATAAAACATGCAGTTGCTAGTTTAGGTGTAAGTTTTTTAATATGCAATTTCCAGCTTATGTTACTATCAAAAAGCAATCCTAGAAAATTTGCATCTTTTGATACTGGAATTTTGTCCGAGGCGTCCGTTCCGTCATTAAAAATGTTAATATCTACTAAAATTCGCTTTTGTTCGTATGAAAGTTAACCAGAAACCGTTTTCGCGTTATTGAGAGAAAGATCATTAACTTTAAACCACTCGTCATTTTCATTTAGTAAACTGTTGGCTGATCGTTCCAGTACTTCCCTCTCTGCATGAGCTAAGACACGACTACGGGTCATCCGCGAATTGGACTAAAAGCCCCGAAGGCACATTTAATGGTAAATCGTTTGTATGCAAATTAAACATGATTGGTCCTAAAATGGACCCTGAGGAACTCCTGTCTTTATTGTGCACCAATCTGACCTCACTGTTTCTTCCACATTCGCCCCCTTTATAATAGTAGCAATATCTACACACTGTTGTCTGTCAGCCAAATAAGACTGAAACCATTTCTGTGTAACACCTCGTATACCATAAAAGTCCATTTTTAGAAAAAGTGTCACATGATTGATAGTATCAAAAGCTTTCGAAAGGTCAAAGAAAAGCCCGAGGACTTTCTCGCCTTTATCCAGAGATTTTAAAATTTCCTCTGTCAAAGAAAAGCTGCTGTGAGTGTAGATCTGCCTTTCATGAAACCATTTTGATTGGGGTTAATTATTTTATTTGTGTTTAGAAAAATATATAGCCTCTTATGCATTACTTTTTCTAGCACTTTAGAGAAAATTGGTAGGATCGATATAGGTCTATAATTTTTTGCACAAGTTTTGTCACCTTTTTTAAAAAGGAATGGTTCTCGTGTATTTAAACCACTTTGGAAACAACCCTGTCTGCAAAGAATTGTTGCATATTACTGTTAGAGGAAGAGCAACGAACTTGGCCACACGTTTAACTACCATTTGATTAATTCCGAAAATATCGACTGTGCTCGTGCTTTATCATATTTTTAATTATTTCTTCAACTTCTATCAACGACGTCGGTTTAAGAAACATTGATTTACTACAGCGTACAGTTGAGGCCCTTAATTTATTTAATGCATGCTCAGTATGTATTGCACTTGTCAAATATGATTATTTTCTGCAACTTCTATATAGTTCTTATTTAAGAAGTTTGCTACCTCTTGTGGCTTTTTTGACTAAACGACCATCCGAACACAAGCTTATATTATGCTTAGGAGGTGATTGTCTACCCGATTCCTCACGTATAATATTCCACGCAGTTTTAACTTTATTGTGTGATTTTTTTTATTTGTTCATCTAAGTACATTTTCTTAGCTTGCCGTTTAACTCTTTGAAATATTTGCTTATATGTGTAAAACAGTTCTGTTGCTTCGTCTGTCGGTGCTAATTTGTGTATATTATATAGTCTGTTCATAGTACGGCTGGACGTAATAATCCCTTTAGTTATCCACCTCGAATCATGCTTTTTTACTGGTCTATTTTGTTTTAATGGAAATGCTTGATTTAAATGGAAATTAAAAGTTGTAATAAGCTTTTCAGCCTGCGTTTCTAGACATGTCCGTATTTACTACATCGTCCCAAGTTTCATTCGCTAGCAAGTGAATAAAAACTGCATAATTTCTTTCGCTATAAATGCGAACTTTTTTTGACACTTCGTTTATGAGATGCCCGATTTATATTATTTGGTAGAGGTATGCTAGCAGCTATAACATTATGATCCGAAAATATACCGTCAGATTTTGTACTGCAACAGTTTTCCTGCGGAACACTAGTTAAAATATTATCTATTAAAGTTTCAGAATGCGAAGTACATCTCGTTTTTTGAAATAACGAGTGGTTTCAGGTTAAAGTTTTCAAGTAAAGTAACAAATTCATATTTCTTATAACTTTCTATTACCAAATTTATATTTGTATCTCCACATAAAAAAATTGACTTGTTATTGCGTATAAGTTGTTTAAGATATTTTCTAATTTTAAGAGAAAAGTTATCATTTCACCATCCGGTGTGTGGTAAATAGACACAATTACGTAATTTAGGTCCGGGAATTCAACCGCTATACATTCAAAATGTTTTGTCAGTCGATTCTGTATTCAGATCCTCTCTTATTAGCGCATTGGAATATAATTCATTTTTTATGTACATACAGACACCTCCCCTTTGTACTACATCTCTACAGTAACCGATAGGGGTTGCGTAACCATTAAGTGTCGCTGTCCCAAGTTCGCTCTCGCGTAACCAATGCTCCTGAATGCATACGACATCAGGTTTATCTTTTAATTCTTTGATAAAAATCTCTCAATCCGGAATGCACATTACCCAAGCCCTAAATATTTACATTAAAAATATTAAAATTATTTTTGACGCTTCATTCATTTTACTTAGCATAACTTTTTTGTCTCCCCTTGAAATTAAGCGTTTCCCGAATGGGTCTTTCCTAGAGTGTCATACACATTTTGCATAAAAAATTGGCCTAGGTATATGCCGCCTCTGTAATTAAGATGTAAACCATCTCTGGCAGCCTCATTATGCGAAAAACACATGTTCGGGTCAACATACTTAACCTTGTTTTGGCTACACACCCATCGAATGCTGTCATTGACCTTGTCAATGGTTTCGTCTCTAATGTCATCTCTGTAGATGATTCCGCTCACAATAAAGACCGAATGTTGATATTTTTCCCTGCCCGATCTTAGCAGTTCATCCATCTGGACCATGACGTGTCTTTCATGCTTTGCCTTGAACCCAACATTATTTGTGCCTGCGTGAATTACGATAACTTTAGGTTTTACTCCCTACTTCTCGTCTCTGTATAATGTTACTTAATTCACTAACTCGAACTCCCGTATACACGCCTACTTCACACCCCTTTGCTTCACACACTTTGCTTGCCACTTTAATCATAGAGTCCCCAAGATAAGCACTTCTCCTTTACTTACTGTAGGCCCTTTCCATAACGTTAACGTCTTGCCGCGAATTTATTGGGTCATTGTATTTACCATCGACGTGTTGTGATAGAATCCTCTGTATTTTTCTTCATTTTCTTCCTTGTAGTTTGCCTATAATTTTGACGGTAATCTCGTTCAGGATCTGAGGTGTCCTTGGTTATCACACAATCGTTGAGTTCTCCATCTGTATTGAGATTTATTTCGCTGCGCTCCTGAGCCCTGCGCATCTCAGCCTCTAGATTGTTTACCTTGTCCTTCAGTAGTTGGTTATTTTCTCTATAATGGTCCAACAGCTCCTTAAGTATCGTAATTTCTCGTACGAGATGATTATTTCTAATTTTAATTTCCATTACCTCTAAATCTTCGAATTCATCAGTAGGCCTACCCGTTAGAGAGCACTTGTCCATGCCGTCACTACCGCAGGCCTCACATATCCACTCGCTAATGTCATCGCCTTTACTTAATGACTTGTCTCCCTTTATACTTGCACTGCACTTTGAAAAACACTTGTGATGCACCCGCCGCTCACAGTTCGTACATTTTAAGCCGTTCACCACTTTTCTCGAACACTTAGAACATTTATAATCCATATTAATTCCGGAGTCAAATGTAGCGATGCCTCTGGCTGCCGCCATCTTGGTTCACATTTTCATTTTGGGGTTGGTTAGCCCTACTAGTTGATTGACCTCTTGACAGAAAAATAGAAAAATTTAAAAAATTTAAAGAAAGGCAAAGGCAAACAAAAAAAGGGAAAAAAAATATAGAATGTTTATGTCTGTTGGGCAACTGACCCTCAAAGGTGTATTTTTTTTGTAACTCACTTGCATTAAATTTAAGGTAAGAAACAAGTGGAAAACAAATGTGGGAAAAAAACCAAATTTTTAAAAAAGACGTTAAAAATTTTTGGTTTTTTTTCTTGCGAGGGGTCTTTTTTAAACAAAATAGGGTTTCGCAAATAAAAAAATAAAAAAACAACTCACGTTTGTATTTTTCCCCCCGGAGGGGAAAGTTTATTTTACGCCCCGCCGTTCCCCCCCTTGTTCTGTGTATTTTCCGGGAAACCCCGTTCCTTTTGACGTTAAAGGGGATCCGCCACTAAAAAAACAAGGTTGCAATTTTAGGCTAATAACACAAAATCACAAATGGTATGCACATCCAAAATCCCCAAATACACACAACTGAACATTTTGCAGACTTGCAGCATTTGGGGCATGTGACACATACCTGTGGGGGCCTTGGCCCTAAAGTATCCCCCAAATTTTAAAAAATTTTTTTTGTAGGAACAAGTTTTCTTAAGAAAACCCGTACTGTTCCGTTGGTGCCGGTTTTTCCCAAATTTGGGGAAAAATCGGTTAGGGGGGGAGGGGTGGGCCGAAGCGCTTATGTTTTACAATATTATTATTATTATTATTATTAATATTATAATTATTAACACCCTTTTCCGGGCCCGATGAGATCACGAAATGTGGAAAAATTAAAAAAATTTTTATCACCCAGGTAGACTACAACAGAGAAGGTGGGTTTACTTACGGTTGATGGGCGGTTCCCCGCCCAAAGAGGGCATCCGCCATCTTTTGGGGACCCCCGGCCCCCCCCTGATGAGGGGTCCCGAACTGGGGCTAAATTTAAAAAATTATTTTTCACTAGGTGAGACTAAAAACAAGAAGGTGGGGTTTACTTTCGGTTGATGTGGCGGTTCCGCAACCCAGGGGGCATCCCCCCATCTGTGCGGCACCCCGGCCGCCGATGAGATCACGAAATGGTGCTAAAAATTAAATAAATTTTTATCACTAGGGGAGACTACAACAGAGAAGGGGTTTTACTTACCCGGGTTTATGTGGCGGTTTTCCCCGCAAAGAGGAGCATCCGCCATCTGTGCGGCACCCCTGGCCGCCTGATGAGATCACGAACTGTGCTAAATATTAAATTTAAATTTTCCCAGGGAACTAAACGGGAAGGGGGTTACTTACGGTTGATTGGGGGTTCCCCTCAACGGGAGCATCCGCCATCTTGCGGCAAACCCCCGGCCGCCCGAGAAAATCACGAAATGTGGGTAAATATTAAATAAATTTTTATAAATAGGTTTAGACAACAAAAAGAGAAGGGGGGTTCATTACGGTTTATGTGGGGGGTTCCACGCAACGAGGGGCATCCGCCCCTCCCGTGCGGCACCCCCCGCCGCCGATGAGATCACGAAAAATGTGCTAAAAAATTTAAAAATTTATACTGGGGAACTACAACAGAGGGAAGGGGGGTTCACTTTTCGGTTTTATTTTGGCGGTTCCACGCAAAAAGAAAGGGGCATCCGCCATCTGTGCGGCAAACCCCGGGCCCCCTGATGGAAACACGAAAATGTGCTAAAAAATTAAAAATTATTATCAAATAGGTGAGACACCCCAAAGGAAAGGGGGTTCACTTACGGGTTTATGGGGGGCGGTTTTTTTACGCAACGAGGAGAATCCTCCATCTGTGCGGCAAACCCCCGGCCGCCTTTTAAAAAATCACGAACTGTTTCCCAAAAAAAAATTAAAAAAAATTATTACACCAAAAAAAGAGATAAAAGAGAAGGGTGGTTCACTTACGGTTTATGTGGCGGGTTTCCCCGCAACGAGGAGCCTCCGCCTCTTTTGGGGGCCCCCTGGCCGCCTTTATGAGAAACACGAAATGTGCAAAAAAATTAAAATAAAATTTTTATCAACCAAAGGGGAAATACAACAGGGAAGGGGGGGTTCATTTTCGGTTGATGTGGCCCCTTTTCCCGCAAAAAGAGGAGCTCCGCCATCTGTGCGGCAACCCCCGGCCGGCCCGAAAAGACACGAACTGTGCTAAAAATTTAAAAATTATTACACCGGTGAGGGCACAACAGAGAAGGTGTTCAAATTACGGTTGGGGTTGGGGGGCGGTTCCACGCAACGAAAAAACCCTCCTCCCTAAAAGTTTCGGCAAACCCCCGGCCGCCTTATGAGATCACGAACTGTGTAAAAATTAAAAATTTTTTATCCAAAAGGGGAGACTCAAAAAGGGAAGGGGGGTTTACTTTTCGGTTTGTGGCGGTTCCACCAAACGAGGAGCACCGCCATTGTGCGCAACCCCCCGGCCCCCTGATGAAATCACGAACTTTTGCTAAATACTCAATATTTTATCACTAGGTGAGACCCACAACAGGGAAGGTGGGTTTACCTTTTCGGTTGATTTTGGGTTCCCCGCCCAAAGAAAAGCATCCGCCAAAAAAGTGCGGGACCCCTTTCCCCCTGATGAAATCCCGAAAAATGTGGGTAAAAATTAAAATTTATTTTCACTAAAGGGGAGACTACAAAAAGAAAAAAGGGGTTCACCCTTTCGGTTGATGTGGCGGTTTCCCCCGCAACGAGGAGCATCCGCCATCTGTGCGGCACCCCCGGCCGCCTTATGAGGGTCACGAACTTGTGCTAAAAAATTTAAAAATTATTTTTTCACTAGGTGGGGGACTACAACAGGAAAGGGGGTTCACTTTCCCCGGGTTTATTTTGGCCCGGTTTCCCCGCAACGAGGAGCTCCCCCATCTGTGGGGGGCACCCCGGCCGCCTGTGAGATCACGAACTGTGCTAAAAAAATTTAAATATTATTATCACTAGGGAAAAAAAACTAAAAACAGGGGAAAGGGGGTTTTACCTTTCGGTTGATTTGGCCCGGGTTTCCCCCCAACGAGGACCCCTCCGCCATCTGTTCGGCACCCCTGGCCCGCCTTGGGTGAGATCACGAACTGTGCTAAATATAAATTTATTATCACTAGGTGAGACTTTCAACGGGAAGGTGGGGTTTACTTTCGGTTGATGTGGCGGTTCCACGCAACGAGGAAAACATCCGCCCTCTGTTTCGGGAAACCCCCGGCGGGCCTTTGAGACACGAAAATGTGCTAAAAATTTTAAAATTATTATCACTCGGTGGGATACAACAGGGAAGGTGGTTTACTTAAAGGTTGATGTGGGGGTTCCCCCAACGAGGAGCTCCCCCATCTGTGCGGCACCCCCGGCCCCCTGATGAAAATCACGGGAACCCGTGCTAAATATTAAATTAAAAATTATAATAGGTGAGACTTACAAAAGGGGGGAAAGGTTTGGGTTTACTTTCGGGTTTATGTTTTCGGTTCCCCCGCAACGAGTAGGGATCCGCCCTCTGTGCGGCACCCCCGGGCCGGGCCCGATGAGGGGTCACGAACTGTGCCCAAAAAATTAAAAATTATTTAAACACTAGGGGGAGGGCTACAACAGAGAAGGGGTTAAATTACGGTTTATGTGGGGGGTTCCAAACCCAAAGAGGGGCATCCTCCCTCGTGCGGCACCCCTGGCCGCCCCGATGAGATCACGAAAATGTGCTAAATATTAAAATTTATTATCCCCTAGGTGAGACTACAACCCGAGAAGGGGGTTCACTTACGGTTTATGTGGCGGTTCCACGGGAACGAGGAGCATCCCCCATTTTTTTCGGCACCCCTGGCCGGGGGGGCCCGATGAGATCACGAACTGTGCTAAATTTAAATATTTTACACTAGGTGAACTACAAAAGAGAAAGGGGTTAACTTACGGTTGATGTGGGGGGTTCCGCCCCCAAAAGAGGAGCATCCGCCATCTGTGGGGGCACCCCTGGCCCCCCTGATGAAAATCACGAACTGTGTAAATATTTTAAAAAATTTTTATCACTAGGGGAGACCCACAACAGAGAAGGTGGGGCCCCTTACGGTTGATGTGGCGGTTTCCCCGCAACGAGGGCATCCGCCATCTGTGCGGGACCCCCGGCCCCCTGATGGATCACGAACTGTGCCCAAATATTTAAAAATTATTATCACTAGGTGGGTACCAAAAGAGAAGGTGGTTCACTTACGGTTGATGTGGCGGTTCCACGCAACGAGGAGCATTTCCCCCCATCTGTTCGGCCCCCCTGGCCGCCCATGAGATCACGAAATGTGCTAAAAAATTAAAATTATTATCAAATAGGTGAGGGCACAAAAGAGAAGGGGGGTTTTTACTTACGGTTGATGTGGGGGGTTCCACGCAAAGAGGAGCCCTCCATCTGTGCGGAAAAAACCCCCGGGGGGCCTTGAATCACGAACTGTTGGGTAAATTTTAAAATTATTATCACTAGGTGAGATACAACAGAAGGTGGTTTATTTCGGTTGATTTTTGGCGGGTTTCCCCCGCAACGAGGAGCATCCGCCATCTGTGCGGCACCCCGGCCCCCTGATGAGGGTAAGAAAATTGCTAAATATTAATATTATTATCACTAAGGGGGACTACAACAAAAAGGTTTTTTCACTTTCGGTTTAGGGGGCGGGTTTACGAAAGAGGAGCTCCTCCATCTTTGCGGCCCCCCCTGGCCCCCTGATGAGATTTAAAGAACTGTGCTAAATATTAAATATTATTTATCACTAGGTGAGACTACAACAGGGAAGGTGGTTCCTTTCGGTTTATGTGGCGGTTCCACGCAACAGGGGCACCGCCACTGTGCGGAACCCCCCGGGCCCCCTGATTAGATCACGAAACCCCCCTAAATATTAAATATTATTATCCACTAGGTGGACTACAAAAAGGGAAGGGGGTTTTACTTACGGTTGATGTGGCGGGGTTTCCCCGCAACGAGGGGGCTCCCCCATCTGTGCGGGGACCCCTGGCCGCCTGATGAGATCAGAAGGGGGCTAAATATTAAATATTATTATCACTAGGGGAGACTACAACAGAGAAGGTGGTTCACTTCCCGGGTTTTTGTGGCGGTTCCACCAAAGGGGGAGCAAAGCCCCCCCCGTGCGGCACCCCTGGGGGCCCCCTGATGAGATCACGAAAAGTGTTTAAAAATTAAATATTATTAAACACTAGGTGAGACAAAACAAAAGAAGGGGGTTCACTTTTCGGTTGGGTGTGGCCGGGTTTCCCCGCAACGAAGAGCATCCTCCCTCGGGGCGGCAACCCCCGGGCCCCCTGTGAGGAAACAAGAACTGTGCTAAATATTAAATATTTTTTATCACTAGGTGAGACTAAAAAACAGAGAAGGGGGGTTCACTTAAAGGTTATTGGCGGTTCCACGCAACGAGGAGCCTCCCCCCATCTGTGCGGCACCCCTGGCCGCCTGATGAGATCACAAACTGTGCCCAAATATTAAATAAATTTTTATCACTAGGTGAGACTACAACCCAAAAAGGGGGTTACTTACGGGTTTATTTGGCGGTTCCACGCAACGAGGAGCATCCGCCAAACTGTGCGGCCCCCTGGCCCCCCTGATGAGACAGAACCGGGGCTTTAAAAACTCAATATTATTTTCACTAGGTGAACAAAAAACCTAGAAGGTGGTTTTCCCTTCGGTTGATTTTGGCGGGTTTCCCCCAACGAGGAGCATCCGCCATCTGTGCGGCACCCCTGGCCGCCTGATGATGGGTCACGAACTGTGTATTTCTCAATATTTTTATCACTAGGGGGAGACTACAAAAGGGAAGGGTGGTTCCAAATTTTCGGTTGATTTTGGGGTTCCACGCAAAAGAGGGCATCCCCCATCTGTGCGGCACCCCGGCCGCCTGATGAGATTTACGAAAATGTGCTAAAAAATTAAATATTTTATCCCCCCCCTAGATTTTAGACTTTCAAAAGGGGAAAGGGGGTTCAATTACGGTTGATGTGGCGGTTTCCACCCAAAAGGGAGCATCCGCCCTCTGTGCGGCACCCCTTCCGCCTGATGAATCACGAACTGTGCTAAATATTTTAAAAATTATTATCACTAGGGAGCTACAAAGAGAAGGTGGTTCACTTACGGTTTTATGTGGCGGTTCCAGCAACCGGGGAAACATCCGCCATCTGTGCGGCACCCCCGGCCGCCTGATGAGATTTACGAACTGTGGGTAAATATTTTTAAAAATTATTATCACTAGATGAGAACCCACAACAGGGAAGGTTTTTCACTTAAAGGTTGTGTGGCGGTTTTCCCCGCAACGAGGAGCATCCGCCATCTGTGGGGGCACCCCTGGCCGCCTGATGAACACGAAAAATGTGCTAAATATTAAATATTATTATCCCCTGGTGAAGGGGCTACAACAGAGAAGGTGGTTCAAATTTTTTTTTTCGGGTTTATGTGGCCCCGGGTTTCCCCGCAACGAGGGGGCATCCGCCAAAAGTGCGGGGACCCCTGGGCCCCCTGATTAAAAACACAAAATGTGCTTTAAATTTTTAAATATTATTTTCACTAGGTGAGACTACAACAGGGGAAGGGGGGGTTCCTTACGGTTTATGTGGCGGGTTTCCCCAACGAGGGGGCATCCCCCCCTCTGTGCGGGGCCCCCCGGCCGCCTGATGGGGAATTCCCCGAACTGTGCTAAATATTAAATTTTTATTATCACTAGGTGAGGGCTACAAAAAGAGAAGGTGGGTTTCCTTACGGTTTTGGTGGCGGTTCCACGCAACGAGGAGCATCCTTTCCTCTGTGCGGCAAACCCCCGGGGGGCCCCCTGATTAGATCAGAACTTGCAAATTAAATTTAAAAATTTATTCCCCCTAGGGGAGACTTTCAACAGAGGGAAAGGGGGTTCAAATTTACGGTTGATTGGCGGTTCCCACGCAACGAGGAGCATCCGCCATCTGTGCGGCACCCTGGCCGCCTTTATGAGATACAACTGTGCTAAAAAATTAAATATTATTATCACAGGTGAGGGCTACAAAAAGGAAGGTGGTTCACTTTTCGGTTATTTTGGGGTTCCCCGCAACGAGGAGCATCCCCCCATCTGTGCGGGGAAACCCCCGGCCGCCCGATTTAGATCAGAACTGGGGCTAAATATTAAAAAATTATTATCACTAGGTGAGGGCTACAAAAAGAGAAGGTGGTTACTTTCGGTTGATGTGGCGGTTTCCACGCAACAGGGGCATCCGCCATTTTGGCGGCACCCCCGGCCGCCTGATGAGATCACGAAATGTGCTAAAAAATTAAAAATTTTTATCACTAGATGAGACACAACAGGGAAGGTGGTTCACTTTAAAGGTTGATGGGGGCGGGTTTCCCCGCAACAAGGGGCATCCCCCCATCTGTGCGGCACCCCTGGGCCCCCCTGAAAGAGATCACGGAAAATGTGCTAAATATTAAATATTATTAAACACTAGGTGAGACTAAAAACAGGGAAAGGGGGTTCACTTACGGTTGATGTGGCGGTTCCCCCAACGAGGAGCATCCGCCATCTGTGCGGACCCCCGGGCCGGGCCCGGGTGAGATCACGAACCCGTGCTTAAAATTAAAAATATTATTACCCAGGGGAGACTACAACAGGGAAGGGGTTCACTTTTGGTTGATGTGGCGGTTCCCCGCCAAAGAGGGGCATCCCCCCATCTGTGCGGCACCCCCCGGCCCCCTGATGAGATCACGAAAATTTTGCTAAAAAATTAAAAAAATTTTTACAAATAGGTGAGACCCACAACAAAGGGGAAAGGGGGTTTTACTTAAAGGTTTTATTGGGGGCGGTTTTCCCCGCAACGAGGAGATCCCCATCTGTGGGGGCAAACCCCCGGCCCCCCTGATGAATCACAACTGTGCTAAATATTAAATATTATTATCACTGGTAGACTACAACAGGGAAAGGGGGGTTCACTTTCGGTTGATGGGCGGTTTCCAAACCCAAAGAGGAGCACCGCCCTTTTGTGCGGGCCCCCCCTGCCCCCTGATGAGACAAAAAACTGTTCTAAATATTTAAAAATTATTATCACTAGGTGGAATAAAAACAGGGAAGGTGGTTCACTTTTCGGTTTATGTGGCGGTTCCCGCAAACGAGGAGCATTTCCCCCATCTGTGCGGCACCCCTGGCCCCCCTGATGAGATCAGAACTGTGCCCAAATATTAAAAATTATTTTAAATAGGGGAAAACTACAACAAGAAGGTGGTTCACTTACGGGTTTATGTGGCGGGTTTCCCCGCAAAGGGAGCATTTCCCCCCATCGGGGCCGGGACCCCCGGGGGCCCCCGATGAGATCACGAACTGTGCTAAATATTAAATATTATTATTAAAAATAGGTGAGACTACAAAAAGAAGGGTGGTTCACTTAAGGGTTTTGGGCGGTTTTCCCCGCAACGAGGAGCATCCGCCATTTTGCGGGACCCCCGGCCGCCTGATGAGATCACGAACTGTGGGTAAAAATTTTAAAAATTTTTATCACTAGGTGAGACTAAAAAAACAGAAAAAGGGGTTTACTTTCGGTTTATGTGGGGGTTCCACGGGAAGAGGAGCATCCGCCATCTGTTTCGGCACCCCCCGGGGCCCCCTGATGGAAAACACGAAAATGTGCTAAATTAAATTTAAAAATTATTATCACTAGGTGGGGACTACAACAGAGGGAAAGGGGGTTCACTTACGGTTGATGTGGCGGGTCCACGCAACGAGGAGCATCCGCCATCTGTGCGGCACCCCCGGCCCCCTGATGAGATCACCCAAAATGTGCTTTAAAAATTAAAAAATTTTATCACTAGGTTGGGGGCTACAACAGAGAAGGTGGTTCACTTAAAGGGTTTATGTGGCGGTTTTTCCCCGCAAAAGAGGAGCCTCCGCCATCTGTGCGGCCCCCCCTGGGCCCCCTGAGAAATTTACGAACGTGCTAAATATTTAAAAATTATTATCACTAGGGGAGACTACAACCGGGGGAAGGGGGTTCACTTACGGTTGAGGGGGCGGTTCCAAACCAAAGAGGAGCAACCCCCATCGGGGCGGCACCCCTGGCCCCCCTGGGGTGAGATCAGAATGTTTCTAAATATTTAAAAATTATTATCACTAGGGGGAGGGCTACAACAGAGAAGGTGGTTCACTTACGGGTTTATGTGGCGGGTTTCCCGCAACGAGGAGCATCCTCCATCTTTGCGGCACCCCTGGCCCCTGATGAGATCACGAACTGTGCTAAATATTAAATTTATTATCAAATAGGTGAGACTACAACAGAGGGAAAGGGGGTTTTCCTTTCGGTTGATGTTTGGGGGTTCCACGCAAAGAGGAGCATCCCCCATCTGTGCGGCAAACCCCTTGGGGCCCCCTGAAAGAATCACAAAATGTGCTAAATATTAAAAATTATTATCAATAGGTTTAGAAAACAAAAGAGAAGGGGTTTACTTTCGGTTTTATGTGGCGGTTCCACGCAACAAAGGGGCATCCGCCTCTGGTGGGCACCCCCGGCCGCCTGATGAGAATTTTACGAACTTTGTTTTAAAATTAAATATTATTATCACTACGGGGAGCCCACAACAGGGAAGGTGGTTCACTTACGGTTGATGTGGCGGTTCCACGCAAAAAGAGGGCATTCCCCCCATCTGTGCGGCAACCCCCGGCCGCCCGATGAGATCACGAACTGTGCAAATATTTTAAATTTATTTACTATTTAGCTACAAAGGGAAATTTGGGTTTAACCCTTACGGGTTTATGTGGCGGTTCCAGCAACGAGGGGCATCCGCCATCTGTGCGGCACCCCTGGCCGCCCCCGAGGGGATCACGAACGTGCTAAAAATTTTAAAAATTTTTTATCACTAGGTGAACTACAACCCGAGGGAAAGGGGGTTCACTTACGGTTTTTATGTGGCGGTTCCACGCAACGAGGGGCATTCCCCCATCTGTGCGGCACCCCCGGCCGCCCGAGGAAATCACGAACTGTGCTAAAAAAATTAAAAATTATTATACTTAGTGAGACTACAACAGGGGAAAGGGGGTTTTACTTTCGGTTTAATTGGGGTTCCAAACCAAAGAGGGATCCTCCATCTGTGCGGCAAACCCCCGGCCCCCGATGTATCACGAAATGGCCCAATATTAAAAAATTATTATCCCCTAGGGGAGACTAAAAAAGGGAAGGTGGGTTTTACTTACGGTTTTTATGTGGCGGTTCCCCAACGAGGGGGCATCCGCCATCCCGTGCGGCACCCCTGGGCCCCCTGATGAGAAACACGAAACCCGTGCTAAAATTAAATATTATTTTAATGGTGAGGGCTACAACAGGGGAAACGTTGGGTTTCCCTTTCGGGTTTATTGGTTTGGGGGTTCCACGCCCAAAGGAAAGGGCTTCCCCCATTTTTGGGGGGGCGGGGACCCCCGGCCGCCTGATGAGTCCAAAGAACCCGTGCTAAAAAATTAAATTTTATTATCACAGGTGAGGGGCCTTTCAACAATAGAAGGGGGTTCCAAATTTCGGTTGTGTGGCGGGTTCCCCGCAACGAGGACTCCCCCATCTGTGCGGCACCCCCGGGCCGGGCCCGATGAAAATCACGAAAATGTGCTAAATATTAAAAAATTTTTATCACTAGGTAGACGAAAAAACAGGGGAAAGGGGGTTCACTTACGGTTGATGTGGCGGTTTTCCCCGCAAAAGGGAGCACCCCCATCTGTGCGGGACCCCTGGCCGCCCGAGAGACACGAAAATGTGCTAAATATTAAATATTATTATCACTAGGTGAACTACAAAAAGAAGGTGGTTCACTTTCGGGTTTATGTTTTTGGGGGGGGGGCCCCCGGGGGGGGGTTTTTTTTTTTTTTGGGGGTTTTTTTTTTTCCACGCAACGGGAGCATCCGCCATCTGTGCGGCACCCCTGGCCGCCCCGATGAGATCACGAAATTGGGGCTAAAAAATTAAAAAATTATTATCACTAGGTGAGACTAAAAACGGGGAAGGGGGTTTTCCCCTTTCGGTTTTTTTTTGGCGGTTCCACGCAACGAGGGCATCCGCCCTCTGTGCGGCACCCCTGGGCCGATGGGGATCACGAATGGCAAAATTAAAAAACAAAGGTTGAGATTAAAAGGGGAATTTTATTTTTTAATTTTTGAAGTTGGGGTTCCCCCCCGGGGGAAAACAAAAAACCCCCCTTGGTTTTTTGGGGGAACCCTTTTTTCCCTTTATTTAATTCCCCTAAATTTTTTTCCAAAATTTTTTTAAAAAACAAATTAATTGAAATAAGAAATTTATTTAAATTAAACCTTTCAAATAAATTTTTCCTTACAATTTAGAAAAAAAACCTAAAATTCTTTTTTTTTTTAAAAAAAAATAAACCCTTTTAATCTTTTTGTTTAACCCTTTGGGTTTACCCCTATTCTTTTTTAAACTTTTTTAAATAAATTAAAAAAACCTAACCTCCCAACCCTTGAACCTTTCCGGGATTCCTCCCAAAAGTTTTCCGCGGCCCCTAAAATTAAAATTAAATTTTTGAAAAAAATAACCTTTAACAAATTCCCCTTTTTTTAAAAGTAAATTAAAAAAAATAAAAATCCTGTTTAAGTTGGGATAAAGTTTAAAATTTGGGTTTAAAAGTAGGCCCCCTATGAACCCGTTTGTTATAATTTAAAATAACAAATTTTTTTTAAAAAATTGTTTCCCCTCAAACCAAAGTGGATTAACAAATTTTTGGGTTTCCCGGGAAAAACCTTCTTGGGGTTATGCCTTTTCCCCCTTTGGGATGGAGCCACCACTAATTTTAAAAATTGTTTTTGGGGCTGTTTTTTCTTTTAAAAGTGTGGGAGGCCCAATTTTAAAAGGGAAAGCTAAAAATTTTTGGGAAATTTTTAAAGGGGAAAAAATTTTCCCCAGATTTTGGGGAAAAAAAGGGATTAAACCCTTTGGTTTTTAAAGGGGGACTATTGAAGGGAAAGAAAAATATAATTACAAAACCTTTTTTTAAAATTATAATTTCCAAAATTTTAATTTCCCAAAAAATCCAATTTCAAAAGTAAATTCCCCCACATTTTTTTTTAAATTTCCCCACAAAATCTTGGGGGTTTTTTGAAAATTAAACAAATTCTTTATGAAAACTGAAAAAAAATCTCCCTCCTTTGTCTCATTTTACTTTAAAAAGGGGCCAAAAACCAAAAAGGGAACCCAGTTTCCCCACCCCGGTTTTTAAAGAGAAAAAAAAAAATGGGGGGTACCTTTTAACCTTTTAAAAACATTGCCGGAGAAAGAAAAATTAAAATACCAAGGGAACTTTTTTTTTTCCCCAAACTTAAACCCCCCTTTCTAACCAGCCAAAAAAACCCCCCCCCCCTCAAATTTTTGAACCCCGGGTTAAAAAAATTTTTTTTCATAAACCCTAAAAGGGAAAAAGGCCCAAAAAAGGAAACCAAGTTGTTTAAACCTTTTTTGTTTTGCCGGGGTAAATTTTTGGTTTGAGGTGAAACCGGTTAAAAATTTTTAATAGTGGTAGAATTTTCCCCTTAAACCATCTCTTGGTCACCCTTTTTAAGAGTTAAGATATTTGATGATTAACCTTGGCTTTATAGTAGGCGACTATGACGCTGTTATGTATATATATATATATATATATATATATATATATATATATACACACGCTTTTCTTTATTATATATTTCAATCTAGTTCCCGGTCCATATGTCAAGAGTGGATTCAAGCAACGATTGTTAGATTTGCGACAAGCATCTTGGGATGTGATGCAAATTAACAAATTGCGTAGTGTGATGCCCACAGTGACTAATAAAATTCGTCCTCCTTCGTCTCGATTCTCACTTAGAGAAGATGTGGTATTGTCCAAAACTCGAAACGGCCACACACGTCAAACTTACGGATATCTCTTAACCAGAGAAAAGGTTATTCCCAGATGTGACACATGTGATGTACCTTTAACCGTACATCATATGCTAGGAGAATGTACCAAATATAATGCCTAGCGCACACAATTTGATTTGTCCCAATCATGTGATAACGGCGACAAACTTTCTAAGTTTCTCATCCAAAGTAATCTAATTTTAACAAAATGTAATTTACACCATACACATTTCTTGAACTTCTTTATTTCCGTTCACATAAATAACTTTTATTTTGCTTTTACTATCATCATCATTTTATTATCTTATATTATACACTAAGAAAAGAATCGAATCATCAAACACCCCATTTAAATGATCTCATCAACTTTCAATATCACAGGCGGCGCAAAATGACCAAACCGGTTGAAGCTCCCTAGTTTCTCACGTCGTCGTTATAGAGCAGAACAAAAAAAAATGGGCGGCAGTCGCATAATCTCGGTGATATGTATAGTTGAAAATGACAATGCAGCTTTTTCAATGCCCCCCCCCCCCCTTCTCCCCAGCACTTTGGACGCTCATTATTACTGGTATTGTCCTACACTAGGAAAATGCCAAAGCCGTTGTTAAACATATGTGCGAGTCATGTGTTGAGTACCCGGTAACATTTCCTCCCCCCCCCCCCTACCTAAGGCTGGATCAAGTTAGAATAGGTGTTTCTTCTCTAGCCTTTCATTGGTTAGAGTTGTGCATTGTGACCTTTCTGTTGACGCGCCCTTGTACCAACTAAACTCAAAACCTTAGCGCTGAATGTTGGAGACCCGGGTTCAAAAATCGGTCGGCATAGATTTTGTAAATTTCGGGATTGTTGAATGAGCGAAGCAAAGACTTCAATTTCACTGGCCCCCAAAAAATTTAGCTCTGGTGTTTTTTGTTTTGTTATTTTGATATTTTGTTTGTTTTTTGGTCTGTTTGTAAGCTCTCTACCAGGCAAACGGCATGTGCGATCTTGATGAAAATTGGAGGGGAATTCGAAATCTCAAAACTTAGAGGTGTATTGTTTTTGGGTACAATCGAAGAAATATTTATCATTTATATCGTACTTTTACGATTTTTACGATTTTTACGATTTTTTATGCGATAATTTCGTGCCATTTAAGCCGATTCTGACCAAACGGGTGGAGCTACGACGTTCATATTATACAAGGACATTAAGGTGCCACCAGGGACAGCGCACAGGAAATCGCGCACATAGTTTCAAAATAAGATTGTAGCTCATTGGTTCAACTGATTCAAAAA
The DNA here is from genome assembly GCA_024449915.1 of Sweltsa coloradensis. NCBI lineage: Eukaryota > Metazoa > Arthropoda > Insecta > Plecoptera > Chloroperlidae > Sweltsa > Sweltsa coloradensis. The sequence goes on from JAMZAV010005159.1 coordinate 26,237, forward strand.
AGAAAACATTCATTTGATTCTGTATGAATAACTCTGATATTGAGTCAGTGTCTCGTTATAATTCGGTAACATACGTTATTTATATTGTGTAATTACGGCACAAATAATGTTGTTCTTCATCCCGCATAAATACACGCCAGAATTTTTTTTGACACTGCTGGAGAAAAACATACATAAAACTCAATTAGTTTGGTTACCTATAACAAATTTGCAGGCATTTCTGACTAGCGGTTTTTAATTAAACCAATAATCTCCACTTATACGCCGCACTTTACGCGGGCAACTGCCGGTTTGAATTTGTCATCGTGATCTATGCGCAACGCGGCCGACACTGGTAGACCTTGGAACTACATGCAAGAATTTGATGCTGCAAAAGAATGCAAACTGACAGATTCTCTTTAGCCCAGGAGTGGAAGACTTTTACCCGGACAAAATTCCGAACAAGCTGAAAATTTGCACACAGGCTCAGATTAGCCTACTAAGCAATAGTTGAAAAGTCCCCTAAGCTCCGCCGTGTGCGTCTTGAGATATAGTGGCAAAAGGGCGTAAGTGCCATAAATGTTTTATTTTCAATTTCAACCATTTTTTAACACTAATATGTACAAGTTAATAAATATTCCTACGTCAGTAAAGTTAAAATCAGTCATAACCTTCGACCCATGCGTGGCAAAAGGGCGCAAGTGCCAAAAGTATGGTATTTTCAATTTCAATACATTTTGACATACGTATGTGCAACTGCAAATAACAAACAACAACAACACAACAAGCTGAAAATTTGCACACAGGCTCAGATTAGCCTTCTAAGCAAATTGAAAAGTCCCCTAAGCTCCGCCGCTTGCGTCTTGAGATATAGTGGCAAAAGGGCGTAAGTGCCAAAAATGTTTTCTTTTCAATTTCAACCATTTTTTTACACTAATATGTACAAATTAATAAATATTTCTACGTCAGTAAAGTTAAAATCAGTTAAAAGCTTCGACCCGTGAGTGGCAAAAGGGCGCAAGTGCCAAAAGTATGATATTTTCAATTTCAATACATTTGACATATGTGCAAATTATTATGTATTCATATGACGGAAACGTGAAATGTTCTCTTTTCTTCGACCAGTGTGTCTTGACACATGGTGGCATAAGGGCGTAAGTGACAAAGATATGTTATTTTCAGTTTCAACAAACACTTATTGACATTCGTATACATGCAAATTATTTAGAATTTGTACGAGACAAAAGTAACATCTTTCCCGAGCTTCGTTGCTGGCGTCTTGTTAAATGGTGGCAAAAGGGCGTACCTGACATCATAATTCTATATTATATAGAAAAAGGGCTTTTGACATTCAACTACGTTTATTGTCATATATGAATACCAACAATGGTCACTCAATTGAAAATCCATGCATGCTGACTGACTTGCTATGGACAGCTTGTATGTAAAGAACCATTACAAAATTGTTGTAAGTAGCAGACTGGACATTACCAAACCTATAAAATAATATTCTCCAGCATTCTCAATCGGCTTGCATAGACGGATTTTGAAAGGGATTCGAGCACGAGCTGTGACAACCTATCTTGGGCTTGACTATAGAATCACATCACGATAGATAGTGAGCATGAGCAAAGAAAGAATAAACATATTTCAATACCAATTTGATTTTTTAAATGTCCGAGTGGGGAATGAACGCTTACATAGCGGACTGAATTGCATGTGTGCCCAACTGGCATTGAACGCTACAAACTATGATACATCCCCTATGTTTGCCATCAATGCTTAGAGGGGATGGACAGGATAGATCTATTAAATGTGCTGGTGGACTGGCAGCATATCAAATCTAGAGCTCACAGTACGCAGTTGCAAATGAAGCGCTACTGCTCAATGAAGTAAACGGAATGTACCACAGCAAAATCTATTGTGATAAAACGGTAGAAAAACATAAGCCAACTTATATCTTAAAAACTTCTGCATATATTTCATTTGCTAATTTACTTTTGGTTACTGCAGCTAAGTAATTCTTACCACTTGATACAAGACGGTCTCCTGTGTCCGTCAACACAACTGAACACACTGAGCCGCATTTATTCACAATCACAACATGAAACATGTATTTAGTATAGACTTCCTAGTATGGAAACAGGACGAGGTGGCGGCATCACTACACCACATGCAAAGTTTGACCACTATACAGGAAAAATATATGTTTCGGCATAATAGTTTAATGTATATGGGAGATTGAGCCCGCAACTATGTGACAATAATAATATGTGATTTTGTCGTAGTTTAACAAAAGAAGACTTCGTCGAACAGTGAAAGTCGTCTTCGTGCCAAAAGCGTCCTTCAGATCACCATTATCCAAATAATGCTATTAAATAGTGTTGATGTTGCAGATAAACTTCAATGTGAGTGATGCGCAGTTATGCTTTTTGTCAATGAAGACAAACTCTATGCGACATGTACTCTATCTTTACGCTTCACTATCGGTTTCCTAATATTACTTTTTAAGTACGACCAGGGTAACTGGACACCAAATTAATGTCAGTTAAGTGACATGTTTGGGATTTATCTTGAGGATGATGACCTTCAAGTCTTCAATATGTTGCCGGCTGATAATCTGGCAAACGTACAAGCAAATATTTTAAATCATATGACTGAATTATTTAGTTTTGTGACTTACGCCATTTTGCCACTATATTACATCAAGAGTCACAGCTCATGATCTGTAGTGATGTGACACTACAGACAGCCAAGCCCAAGCTAGGTTGTCCACAGCTCCTGCTCGAATCCCTTTCAAAATCCGCTTTATTATTTTTACCACGAGATAAGTTTTTCAAGCTTTGAATATGTTAAAACTTTCCAGGTCGAAACACAATAGATCTTCGCCTAACTATGTCTATGCATGCCGTTTGAAAATGTCGTGGTAAATATTTTATAAATTTGGTTATGTCTAATCTGCTACTTACAACGATTTTGTAATGGTTCTTTACAAACAAGCTGGCCATAGCAAGTCAGTCAGCATGCATGGATTTTACATTGAGTGTCCATTGTATGGTATTCATATGTTACAATAAACGTAGTTGAATGTCAAAAGCCCTTTTTATATTAAATACAGAATTGTGATGTCAGTTACGCCCTTTTGCCACCAATTATCAAGACGCAGCAACGAAGCTCGGGAAGATGTTAACTTTTGTCTCGTACGAATACTAAAATAATTTGCATATTTATGAATATCAATAAGTTTGTTGAAACTGAAAATAACATATCTTTGTCACTTACGCCCTTATGCCACCATGTGTCAAGACACACTGGTCGAATAAAATGGAACAATTTCACGTTTCCGTCGTATGAATACATAATAATTTAGAGTTGCACATACGTATGTCAAAATGTATTGAAATTATTGAAAATATCATATTTTTGGCTCTTACGCCCTTTTGCCACGCATGGTCGAAGCTTATGACTGATTTGAACTTTACTTTCGTATAAATAAATAATAATTTGTAGATATTAGTGCAAAAAAATGGTTGAAATTGAAAATAACAAATTTTTGGCACTTACGCCCTTTTGTCACTATATCTCAAGACGCACGCGGCGGAGCTTAGGGGACTTTTCAACTATTGTTTAGAATGATCAACTGAACATGTGTGCAAATTTCAGCTTGTTCGGAATTTTGTCCGGGTACACCATACAAAATTTTCTTCCACTCCTGGGTTTACTTGGAAACGTAGGCTTGCGCTAATGTTATATAGGTGGAACCAGTTAAGGTGGCGGTCGCCGAGGTTCGCAGCACTGTCGTCCAAGCACTATGGCCACAGGATCGGCAAAAAGTAAATAAAATGACGGTCTCTAAAATTGCTTTCGAAGAAAAACACGACTATTTTTAAGCCAAGCGTTGCCCAATATATCCTTAAAATAAAGTATTTATGAAGTGTACGAATAAAATCATGACATTTTGATGCTCCTTAACATTGCCATCACATCTGGCGAGGTTGGCATTATAAACAGCTGGAACTTTGGACACACGATTACCAACAAGGCAAAAAAACACTTTCGTAATCGTGATTACTGAAAATCATTATTTCATTAAAATACAGACTCTATGGGACGAACTACTTTATTCACAACTTATAAAATGTTGATATAGGCTATGTGATAATATGTCTCGATAACATGACCAAATACGGCAGGCCCTACCGAATGTCAGTTGTGTGTAAATTGTCAACGTTGGCGTGCGTGCTCTCGCTTGACCTTGACGTTCGCCAGCTAATCTGGTTCCACCTATAGCCTTGCACGCTATAGCCGCCGAATTCAAAGATACCAATGTCACGTGACTTTCCCACTGCCCGCCGCTGTGATATGTTTGCTTCACTCGCCGCGCTGGGCCCGGTATGCGCGATGCTCCTCTACCCAAATATAAGCTCGATGCTGCCACTAGCGAGGGGAAAGGGGGTGGGAGCATTGAGTTACCATACTGTAGTAGCTAGAGTTCTCACTCACGCACGGATCACTAGCAGATTGAACAATCCAAGATGGCTTCTTGTTTTGGCATCTTCTAGATGGGCCAAGTTCTAGATTGTCACAAAATCGCTCACAAAATTAATTTAAAAAAACAAAAAAACAATAGATCTATCAATAGGGCTGTCTTCTTTCTTAAAGTTAGGTATCTTTCATAGCTTTGTGACTCTGTCAGATGTTCAAATCTCTGTCGAACCTTACATTGAATTGAATAATAATTTCATTGTATCATATTCATATTGTAACATAGATTTTTAATTTAATTTTGTTGTATTATGTTCATTCTATTCGATTATAGCCATCACTTAATTTGTAAACCGGTCGAGGTAGGTTCCTCTTGGGCTGTTTTACTTAACAAAACAAATATATCTACATGCAATATATAATCTAAATATAATATTATAGTTAAAGTTAATTAAGTTGTTTATTTAGCATTGATAAAAAAATACATATGCACATTTAATTATTGGCTATACAAAAATGAATTTCCTTTTAAGAGAGGATGATCTTACTGTCTAACATACAACCAAAGATACAGTGTAATCTTTGATACAACTATAAATCTAGGCCTAATTTACAAAATGTGTCTTTAACTAGGGTGTTTATAGTTATCCGTAACTAGTAAATTCATGGACCTATGCTTATATGTGCCATGCTCAAGAGATATATTATGTTTTATACATAAAAGATACTACTTAGTATTTTAGTTACCTGCTGATTCTAATTTTTTATTTTTTTATTGGTTATGGGTTTTTATGTTTACACTCCTCCAAGTACTTGTTACAGAATAAGTAGCTAGACTTTAGGCCAAGGTAGAGATTTGTGTTTTTATGTTTGTAAACATACTGAATTAAATGCCATCATCATCAATATCATCATCAAAAGCAGTTGAAAACGTGTTTTTGTTGTGCATCCTTTTTTCCTTCCTTTCACTTCTCCCTACCAATAACTAGCCTACTTTCTAGAAAAAGCGAGTTATAATCATAATGCCAATATGTTAGTTTAAACAACCGCCAAATTTTGACAAATTATTCGGCCAATTGGAATCTTCAATCTGCCAATGGCGGCTATAGCTGCTTGTATAGGCGTGCTATCACTAGCTACTACAACAGCGTTTCGTAACCCCTGTGTGGGCGGAAACCCGGGGCGCGAGTGGTTGTAACTGTTCCAAAGTTTTGCGAGTTTCTTGAATTTGGTTTTAGTGAGACCCACTAAATGAAAGAATAGCACTAAACTTATTGGCCTAAATTTAAAGAATAAAGTTGGTTGTTTAACCCCTTTTAATATTTGAGTAGGTCTAGTAATTGTTATATTTAAAAACCGATTTTGTAAGTGAGTCTCAGTTAAAAAAGTAATTTAAATTTTTGATGCTACTTAACATCTTGTTTTTCAGGGGTTGTGGGTGGGGGGAGGGAATGGAGTTACTTTGTGGAATAATAATAATGAAGGCGATTGCGATTTTTGCTGATTGAATGTTGGAATATTGTGAAATAATATTTTTTAAAACATCCTCAAGAATATATGTGCACATTGATCTTCCTTGTATCAGGGGTTGAATAAATACTTTCTCATTTAAAAACGGGAAAAGTATGGTTATTTAACCAATTGAAATAAGTGGCACATACGACGTGTACAGACCTAAGTATCAAAAAAAGATTATTGCTAGTCTTACTACAACTAAAATAAAATCCCAAGAGTTTCTTCTTCTTCATCTTGTCTAATGAAATAAATACACTAATTCAGGTTTTCACCTCTCTTCCCTTCATAGTGTGAGGCAGTTTCTCAACTTTAAAAACAATGGAGGAAGAACAGATCAGACTCCTTATTGGTAATAAATGGCATGTGTCTACATCGCTCGTATTGAGAACTGTGTGAATTACATCAGTCCAGGTAAGGCCATTACTGATAGAAGCACGTGATTTGAATGGTGTAACTTTCCCAAATTACTGTTGATGTATTGTTATTTTTCAAATTTAACAAAAAATAAAGGGTTTTTTAAAACTGGTTAAATATTTTTTCGTTGAAATGTGGGGGATCCCCGTGGGGGTCGCGTACGGAAACAACTCAACATTGTGTCGCGCAGAAAAAAAGGGGTTTAGAACCGCTGTACTACGTATGGTAACTCTATGGATGGGAGGTAGCGACAGGAAACGCTGTTGCCAAACCATATTACAAAGTTTGCGCGAGTGTCCTTAATTTGTTCGTCGTGGAGACAACTGGAAAGATAATATGACAGACGTGATAAAAAAAACTAGTTTGGCCTATTGACCGCAATAAAAAAGTTGTAAAATTATATTATTCGAGTAGGCTTTGTAAAAGTTTTTGATTATCCCATTTTTATCATTTGTCTCATAAGATTTTAAAACTTTACGTGGCCTATCTCAACTTTAGCGGCTCTCATGGGGGCTGGGGGGGGGGCGGGATTGTATTTATCTTTTTTAAAATGGAATAAAGAAACGGGTGCGATATTATTGGTGTGTTTGTAATGTTTTGTATTGTGACATTAATTTTTGCAAGCTCATCGCAATGCATATTTTGGTGCCCATTGTTTCGTGTATCAGCGCGAATAATCTTTGCCGTTAAAGCGCCCTAAATATACTTATTAAAAACAATGGTCAATACAATGGAATGGCGTTTACTCAAGACAAGTTTTTATCAAATATCAATTCCTTATGGCCCTGACTGCTGTAACTAAGTAACTGTAGTATCCCCTTATTTATTCTTCTTCTTCTTCTAAAATGAAATAAATACTAACTACTTTGCCACGAGCAACATGACACACCTTTTTTAGTTGTATTGTAGTTTACAATAATATTACAATTAATTATTGAAATCACATCGAAAAATATAACTATTGTAAATATAATGCATAAACACCACAATCGAAATAATTTTCTGACAATTTTGTCGTGCTGGTAATCAAATTTTACTTTCATTTCATGTTTAATTAAAATAATATATCTTTCACATGTTTTAAAATGTAAATACGGCTTATTTTGATTCCACTACAGTAAATACGATTATTTTAGTGAACGTCCAAAAATTATAAAACTTTGTGGAAAGAATATCTTTTATTTTGTAATGATTATTGGTTGTCGTCAATAGAATAATGGTGTGGTTAATCTACTTCGACGGTCAGATTACCAGCCATGTACATCCTATACTACAGAGTAACACACAAAAGAACATATCCAAACCGGTTGATTGCCTTATCTCCACAAGAGTTCATAACACAAATAGACACATGTTCATAACAAAGACAAAATATAACCATAAATAGACACATTAGATATCCGTGTATACATATGCATTACTGTAGCCAATGGCTCGAATACTACGTGTATTTACTACCATTTTAAGCGTAAAACCACTTTTAATATGCGTTCAAACACAATGTTTTCAACGTTATTACATGTATTGCGCCTATGGCGTCAGCTAGACTACCCCCGAACAACGCCATATTGACAAACGCGCGCGCTATCTACATTCTCTTGTTTCCTCGGGGAGCGCCAGACAACAAAGGAACTGCGCGCGCATCGTGTCGCTCACCTCCCATGCTGGCTGGCTGGCTGCGCTCGCTCGCAGGCATCGCAGCGCTCTCGCTCATCTCTGGTCGGGTGGACGTGTCTGCGTTGCTCCACGGCTAGCCATAGTAGAGCGCTGTGGGGCCTCTATTATATTGTAGGCCTGTTGAATTTCAACACACGTCTTTGTTGCATCATTCTGTCTGATGATATTTCTCTGCATGTTTGCTGTTTGTCGTTCGTGTTCTTTGTTCTTCTTTGTTTGGGCTTGACTCTGTCTTGTGTGGCTAGGTCTAGCCAGGCCAGGTCCAATCGAGCTTTTATTTTTACTGCTGTACATGGTTTCCATTGTATGGTAACATTTTCGTTAAATATTTTTCTCAGGCCCATGTGGAGGAATCTCCCTAATATCTTCTATTAATATTCACATTGCCTGTTTAATTCCTTCTTACTGTTCAACTTCAAACCTACTAAGAGAGAAACCCAGGGCAACCTTTATTATTATCCAGTTCTGGACCTAATGGAGAATAGTCCCCGCATTCCTATTTGCCCATTGTTCAATGCATATAGGAAGCAGTCGGTGTGGACTGCTCAAATAACATCTGGAGGTGACTGGAGACTACCGAGGTGGCTTTAATGTACACCAATTTCTTTCGACTGCCATCTGTATTTTGTACATTTTCATATTCTCTAGTCTTTACCATCAATGCGGGTCTCCTTTGTGCTCAACGCGTCCACACCGTGATTGCTTAATCAGTTTACATCAGTTATCATCGACCTTGGCAATGTTTCATATAAAATAACTTTTGATTTATGTACATTTAATATTTTTAATTGCTTTATAGACGCAAACAGGCTTTTCTATTAAAACGAACCAAAACATCTCAATAAACTGTACTTAGTGTGTTGTTATTAAAAATATTATTTTATTTTATATTTTTTGTAACAAAAGAGCTCTAGTGCATGTGCCGCTCTGCCTTTTGATGCGATCTACTGTTAACTAATTTTGTGTCTCAACATTTAAGAAAACTCGTGTCATATCTGAACTACGATATTATGTTGAAGATCCTCAGAAAATGTCATCAGTATCAGTTCTGAGCAGGCAGGTGATCTGCAATGAGCTAATCGTATGTGTTGTTTTAGAACGTCTTTGAGGTGTGCCATAGCATTGTTTTTCATCTCGGAAAATTGTCTGTTTTGTCTATACTGAAATGCATTGCTACCTGTTTATTCTGCCCTGCTAATATCGTGAAAGTGTTGTCCATCAGTGTTTACTTCAGTCTATTGAATCACCAATAGGGTTGATGGTTTGCAAGTGTTAAGTTGTGTTTAAAAGATTAATGCACGGTGAATTTGATAATTTTTCATATTTTGGAAACTTTCTTCGACAATCAGTTTACTAAGTTGCTTCGCTCCCTCTTGGTTTTTCACTCATGTTTTTAGGTAGTATTGGTTTTTCATACCTGTGCCTGTTTACCCATGTCAACTTTTGCTTCTTAGGGCCTCCCACCTTATTTCTACACCACTGAGAATTATTTTGCGGATTTAGATAGTTTGAATAATGTCAACAGGCTTCAACCACAGCTAAAATATTAATGCCATAATTACCTTGCAGGCCCTCGGCGGTCGGGGACCCTTCCACTTTGATCACTACCTGGTTGGACCCCCGCCGCCCTACCTTTATTTTTCCGTCCCGTGTTAGCCCTTCCACAGGACCAAAAACGCCATCTACCCAGGTACCATCCACTCTGTAGATCATCTGGTTTCTCCCCCGACCGACCTTGATGCCCTTGTCTCTCGTCAGCCCTTCCACGGGCCCAAACGTGCCCTTCACCCAGTACCATCCACTCTGTAGATCATCTGGTTTCTCCCCCGACCGACCTTGATGCCCTTGTCTCTCGTCAGCCCTTCCACGGGTTCAAACGTTCCCCTCACCCAGGTACTATCCACTCTGAAAAGTGGAAAAAAAAACATTTCAGTCAATTAGCATAATAATAAGCACAGCTGGTCAAATTATTGTAGTAATTACAATGTACGTTAATGTAGCTATAGCGCAATAAACGGACAGAATTAAATAACAAAAACAACATCATAGTGTACGACTAAACGACCCTCGAAATCACAATGAAATTAGCAAGGGACTTAAGACTTTACTTTGCTCGCTATGCGCTCAATCAAATAGTGTCACGATGGCAAGACTCGCTAGGTCTCAGTTGTCTGCATGTTGTGAAAGTAATAATTTTAATAACATGGCGGTGTGTCTGCTACTAGTTTGCTGGAACAATGTAGCGAGTCCTGTGTCCCACTCTTAATCATGCGAACCTGGGGGAGATTCCGGGTGAAGCAGACCAACTAGAGTAAGAAGGAAGTAACACCTTGCACTTACTCTTGGACGTGGCCCTCAATGAATAGCCCCCACGTGCCGGTGTGGCGAAGTATGGGCTTCCACGGGTGGTCCTAAAACAAACGACATACAGCATTTATTAAAAAAAGTAATGTCAACTATTTGTTGGGTTTCAATTTGAAACTCTTTATAGGACAGTGTGGTTTATTATTCATATTCATGGTTCTGCTCACGGGTTCAAACTTAACCAACTGTTTAATCTCAGTATACAATGGGTTGAGGATCCCTAAAAGTACAAGGATGGAAAAGTTAAGGCTGAAAAAAAACATCCAAGTTTATCTTTTAATTTAGACAGTTATGTATTATAATAAAAAAGTGACTCATAGATCGATGTCATTCAACATTGCAACATGCAATCTAAACAACAGTAGAGAAGCAGACAAAGTATTACTCAATTTCATTAATCAGGAAACACTCCCGTAGGTGTAATTGATTTTATAGATGGCTCAAGTATTTTATGGATTTTTATTAGGAATGGCAATGGTTCAAATTTTTAATTACCCATTATTTTTCCTTTGTACAAGGTGGAATCATACCATTATAAACATAGACAACAAAGTCCGCCTTTCAAGTCCCCCCAGTAATTAACTTGACCCCTCCCGCCCACCCCCTGAACGAACATTTGGGGACGGCATTGAAGACGAAACAAATCTGAACCAGTCCAGCGTTTACCCTAGGTTATTCCTCCCGAATTCACATGTTCGTTTTGTGAGAAAAGAGTTATTGGGCCCACAATCAAAATATCACTTTTACTTATATTTTTATTTCTCGATTTGGTTAGTCGGGAAACACTCCCGTAGGTGTAATTGTTACAATTCAGAAATTAAAAAAAGTCCGCCCCAACCGGGAATCGTACCACGGATCTCCGGCATTCCAGACAGGCGTCTTAACCACACGACCATCAGGACGGGTACATTTAAAGCTCTGAATTGTAATAGGCAGACTTTTTTAATTTCTGAATTGTAGTAAATAATAACTTATATTTTTGCCCATGACTATATAATCACGTTTAGACAACTTTTAAATCTCCAGAATAGTGGATTTGCTTATTTTTCGAGCGCGATCTTTTTCACGTAACAGACGATGCACGGCGTCATCACATTGTCACCCCGCCCGCTCGTGACGCTTGTTGCGTCATGTCGTGTAAACAATATCTGCGGTCGAGTTTACTGTCATTGAGTAGGTCGAACTTCTCGGAAATCTTCACTCTGTTTTGTTTGATGTCAGTAGATGCTTTGGTGTGTCAACTACTTGTTTCTTGTATTTACAGCCTAATTCATGTGTCTGATGGTTATTACGTATTTATATTATTTTGGTGTTGAAAGATGAGATGACAAGAAGTGGGAGATCACTTTGAATGAACTGATATGAACTAGGAACTTGGCACGGGTGCATGCATCGGGATAGATGCGGCATTTGACCATAAGCGACACAAGATCCGATATTGACTGAACCAGACTACTACGTCAATTAAAGATTTTCATTGTCAGTGTTCTTTTCGTTCTTTTCCGATTGTTGTTGCTCGATTCTCATAAATCGTGAGTCATCGTAGACGAAAACATTACAAGCCTTTTTAAGCGAGCGTTTCCATTTGACTCTGCCGGAAAAAATAGTCACTGGTTTTGTTTTTATGTTTTTTTTTTGTTTTTTTTTGTATGTCTCGCCACAACGTTCGAACGGAGGTTCGGATCGAGTTGAAATTTGGACCATCCGCAAGCTTCGTACTGGATTGAATGCCATTAGTTTTGTGGCAAAATCGTTCAAAAAGTTACAAAGTTACATTAAAGTTAATCGAAAGTTTTTTTTTAAACTAAACGGCGACAAAATCTGAGGTGGCCAAATCATTTAGAATGTCCGTCCGGTCACGAATATATCAATCAATTTTATTTTGATCCGATAGGTAGTGTAGATGGAAACTACATTTTTACAAAAGTTACGCTACCATGGTAACGAAAAGTCGCACGAGTTTGCTTGTCACTATGCACTGCCACCTAGAAGTAATCAAAGTACTATCGAGGAAAAAAACCATCATCAATGACAAAAGAGAGGAAGCAGTGGTATTATTTGTTACCAAAGAGTTGAAATAGTTTTCCCAAGGAAATGTCAAGGTCCTCTAGATGGCGGTGGATTTTATCCACAAAGTAAAGGTATAAATACCTTGGCAATAATAAATAATATTGGAAACATGGTCCCTTGGGCAGCGAACGTCGCAAATTTTTAAATTTAAAAAATTGTGCAATGATTGTGGGTCTAGCTATAGCACGTGCTCGCTTATCAACGCGTCCAACTGAGCGTTTCCTAGTTACTAATACTATACAACTGCCAGTGATTTTCTGAATCTTTAGACGCCCATGTCGATAATCGAACATTTACTACCCACTAGTTAACCGTATCGATTCCGGGTGCGAAAATATCTGGATATCAGTTTCCCTATTTTCAATTTTTATTTCAATGTCAAATGACATTAATTTATTATTATATTCTAAAAAAAAACATGCCATTAACTGTGTTGGTCTAAATAAAAATAAGAATTAACTAGTCAAGAAACTGTTACAGGTGTACCACGCGCATACATTACTGTTGCGACCATGAAAATTTAAAAATGTGTTTTGAGCCACATGCAAGGGTTTGCTATTATTGTTTCAAATATTTAATGACATTTTCTTGTCCAAGAAATTAGTGTTCCATTCAATAACCGAGTCAGTATGTTGAGGCAGAGTAGACACAGACTACATAAAACACTAGGGAGGTAACACTTTACAACGTAAATATAATATTGAACCCACTGACTTCCTCTTTATAAAATATGAATTTTAGCCACCCGGATACATGTCACAGAGTGGAACTGTAGCCCTACATACAGATGCAAATACCAAGATGTCAAGCGGGAGATATCTTATTATAGTTACAACAAATTCGAATTTTTTGTGTTTAATTTAAGATTCGATTATGTTGGACTTATCTTATTAATGCAGCTTAACAAAATAATGCAAATTTTCAATTTCACGCCGTAATGTGTACTTTGGTCAAGAAACTTACGTCGTCAGTGTCCATATAATATGTGTATGTGTGGTACTAATAGGTCTATGTACTTTTGTATAGTCTTCACTTAAAAAATTGTCACTTACGAACAATACTATACAAATCAATCGTACATTGTCAAATGCTGCATTATAATATGCTCAATTAAAACTTTGGCAACTTGCAAGTCTATGTATAAAACTACTTCAGGACACAGTAATTTAAATAAAACATTTTTGACCCAGGAAACTTGTGATGACAACCGTATAGTCACATTGTCGGTGACCAAAACTTAACCCTAATTAGAGAATTCTTGGTTAGCAGCTAAACCCAAAGTTAGTAGTTTATCTGCAAGTTAAATATTTGTCTGGTTGTTTTGAAAACGTTGAACGTGCATCTGCTATGAACATTTAATGTAGACCATAGTTTAAAAGTCTTTTACCAATCCTGTCGTCTACTGGGTTACACCAGTGGCGTCACTAGGGGGTTGGGGGGGACGTCTCCCCCCCAATAATTTCCTCGTTTTCCCTTTTATCCCAATTAACAACCCTCAGTTGGTAATCCTTTAAAAGGCACAGATTTTTACAAAAATTACCTCGAAGGAGAATTTTTTCTATTAAAAAGAGGATTTTAGTAGATACAAAGTTGGTTATTGTGATTTTTGAAAACGCACAGATTTTCACCAAAATGTCATTGAAGGGGAAACTTTCGCCCCCCGGACCCCCACTTAGCCTTTGGTACATTGAATTAATTGATTAACCCCCCACCCTCCCCTCTTATGAATTCCTGCCCCCGTTGCAAAGTTTTTGATTTGCCACTGCTGGATTTACTCCCTCCCCCCCCCTTTAATGCCCAACCTAGTGACGCCCTGGGTTAAACCCCCACCCGTTGAAATTAAATATATATATTTATAATTATCTCTTCTTCTTCCTCCTCTTCTTCCAACTCCTCTTCTTCCAACTCCTCTTCTTCCAACTCCTCTTCTTCCAACTCCTCCTCCACCTCTTCCATCGCCTCCTCTTGAGCCACCACCATCTCCTCCTCAGTCAGGACCACCTCTTCCTCATGAGCCACCACCATCTCCTCCTCAGTCAGAACCACCTCTTCCTCATGAGCCACCACCATCTCCTCCTCAGTCAGAACCACCTCCTCTTCCTGCTCCTGAATGTCGGACAATCTCGCCCGCTTGGCTGTCTCTGGGACATCTTCCGCCTTCCTTTTGGGCCTTCGTTGCAGCTGAAACACAATTTACAGTTTAACACGCACTATACGCACATTATAATACACATAATAATTCATTATAATACACCACAGTCTTGCAGACGCACTATCGGACTTAATAAACTGGGTCCCAAGAATATAGTCCCAATGCCACTGACGTTAGATTGAAAGAAATTGAGACCCGCGTACCTATTGACTTGTGTTAAACTGTTAACTAAGTTATATTCAATTTATACTGAGACCCAGAACCGAACACGTCCGCCTTGTGTTGTACACTAGTTCCACAGTGTGGCTTCTTCGAGGTAGATTCGTCTATCACTTGGCTAAGTCACTGCGAGCGCGTAGAGTCTAGATAAAAATTAATGGCCCAGCACAACGCACGCATTTCATTTCACGACTGTGACACAGCCGGCAGATCACCAGTGACCGTGCACGGCTGGCAACTTACACACGCGAGATGACGAGTCATATCTTGCAAGTGGCGACATTAGAGTCGCTGGCCACGCGTAATAGTATTATCACAACTTTACTTGCGTCATGACAACAGCAAGTATAATACGTATGGTTTCGTCGTCAAATCTGAAGTTAACTTAAATGAAAGAAAATCAACAAACTATTAATGTTCGGACGACAAAGCAAGCT
Organism: Sweltsa coloradensis; assembly: GCA_024449915.1. Lineage (NCBI taxonomy): Eukaryota > Metazoa > Arthropoda > Insecta > Plecoptera > Chloroperlidae > Sweltsa > Sweltsa coloradensis. Next base: position 41,549 of record JAMZAV010005159.1, read on the forward strand.
ATTGATCTTTTGTTTGGAAAACGTTATTAACATTATGGTAAACGTAATTGCGTAAAAAAACTTAACAAAAAGTTATTGGTTTTATCAACATTACAGTTCTCTCAGTGTACTTATTCAGTCCAGTCACTTCTTAAACAGGTCTGTAAATAAAGACCGAATTCTTATTCTATACCGGTCTTGTGAATTCTAAGGATTGTCTTGATATGTTGTTTCTCTCGGCTTGAGGTATTTTTATTGTATCAGAAGTATTGTGAAAATTAATCTATTATTAATTGACCTGGAAATGTAAACCACTATCAAACAATAGTGGTATGGTGTGGTAGTAAAATATTGCAAGGTAAGCATACTATGATGTGCACAATAAAAACAACCTATCGGAAGTATTATAATGTAAAGCAATACTTAAAATTTACCTTAGGCTACAAATAAAGATTTAAAATAAGAGTCCATAAGGGCTTGCTATGATGTAATATTTCCGTGTTAGGCAGGCCGATAGTTCAATGTAGAGGGTAGATTCCTACCATTGTCACTCAAGCGCTTGTCAGGTATTTGTTGCTAGTCAACTACAGTTAAAGTTTTTTTTTAAACGCCATTTGCACTATAAAGATACTTAAAATATTATAACCAATAAATTTTCAGGTACAAAGTAATTACGGTTTACTGTAGCGTGGCCTAGACTTGCTGCTCTCCCAAGAAATGTAAAGTGTGTGTACTTATATCTCATGCATTTTTTTATTTTAAAACTTGTAAAACTCAAGTCATCATCGGTTTAAGAATAAACGCCTACACCACTTGTGAAACAGACTATCCTTTCATTCCCGAAATTATTTTGTCTTAATTAGGTTGTTGAAATAATTCAATTAAAAATCCATTTTTTTCTAAGAATTTTGGTATTTAAAAAAAAATCTTGATTTTTTAGCATTTTTTAATTTTTGGGAATTTTTGGATTTTGAATAAAATCTTTATTTTTAATTAAAATTTTAATTTAGGGTACATTTATAAGACAAGATTTTTTTTCTGAATTTTTTGCATATTTTAGAATTTGTGTATCTCAAATAACACCAGTACTGGAGATTTATTATTTTTCAGGGAAAAACAAACAAAAAAGTGTCTATAGCTGAGTAGAAACCGTTGGCAGTGCTAAAATGAGTTAGGTCCCTGTTGTTAAGAAGGATTACGTTTCGAGTCATTAAAATTTCTTCGATTATAACTCCCCGTGGGTTAGATGAGGCGTTACCCCATAAAATAATGGTGAGTATTAAAATCTCCGAGTAAAATGAATGGACGTGGTAATTGTTGAAAAAGGTTATTGACTAGATCTTTCGATATCACAGCATGGGGAGGCAGGTATAGCTAGGCGGATAAGCCGAACAATTAGGGGTTATGTGGTAGAAGGTCTGATTTTTGGATTGTACACTCAGATCAATATTCTTAGAAAATTGCCTCGAGGTGCCAGGACAAAATTTGTCCGGTTAAGGGGGTGGAAGGGGGTGAAAAAATGGCATTTTTCAAAAATTCGAAAATTCAAATATCAAACTAAATTTATTCCTAAGATTACAAAATTAATACATATTGTAGATAAACGTCCAAAATTTAATAAAAAAAATATATATTACCATATATGTATATCTTACCAGATTTTGCACCCTTTGACTTTTATTCACAAATTTTCTCACTGTGCTGGGAGGATTAGCCTACCAGTCGTGGGTTTTGTGATAGGGCCGTGAATTTTCCCTAAAACACTCAGAAGAATGTTCTCTAAAAAATGGCTCGAGGTGCCCTTAAAAAAGTTGCTTGCTTATAGGAGAAAAAGGGGGTGTACTAAAAGGGGTTGATAAAACTAAAATAAATAAATCTGTATTCAAATATAAATTAAGGACGCCAAATTAACATTTTTGTAGATTTAGATCGAAAGTTTAATTTAAAAAATTAAAATTTTACCATATATGTAAATCTGATCAGATTATGCGCCCTTCGACCACTTTTCATAAATTTACTCAATATTAACGAAAGTGTATCGTGTGACCACTTGTTTTGTCCCAAATTGTTCCAATATTACGAATTAGGACGAAAAAAAGTTTTTAACACCCTGGGTACATTTTCGCGCAATGGACTTTGACCCCTTTTTACAAATTTACTTAAAAATAACGAAAGTGTATCGTGTGACATCTCGTTTAATCCCAAATTATGTCAATAATACGAATTAGGACGATTTTTTTTAAACACCTTGGGCACATGTTTTTTAGGCTACAATCACATTTTCAAATACAAATGTTTACAACATTTAAGTTTTATTTTATTAAATCGTACAACGCGCACAAGGCAACATACTCGTAAATAATTTGTCAAATTTAGGGCTGCTCTATAATAGCCCGGCAATAGCTTCCCGTTACCGTTACAGTTACCAGGCAATGTTAAATCATAACCAATATTCCTGTTACCATTGCAGGGCCTCGTTCCCGGGCTATTGTGAATAGTCCTTGTGTAAATAACTCAATACAAATCTAAATGAAAATTAAATTCGGAAAGTGTTATGGAACAAATCTACGACTACCCGTGCACTAATAAAATAAATATACTGTTCCTATTTGTATAACATCAATAAATATAACTAATTACCATTCACTGATCTTTTATTCAAAACAGACTTATAACAAGAAAACAGTATGAAGACCATATAAACGGGAGGATCGATTGACCAAAAAAGGCTCATCCATCAACGTGGCTATATTACTATAGCGTCAGCAAAGCGGCCAGTATTCACAGTACATGATTCACACATCATGAATGTACTATTTTGATCCAATAGGTGTGTTGACACTCGACCACAAAACCACCAAATTGTTAGGTTACTCTAAATAGGCTATTTGACGCTTATTGTTAGAAAATAGATCAGAGTCCATTGAGTAAAAATGTGCCCAAGGTGTTTTAAAAAAATCGTCCTAATTCGTATTATTGACATAATTTGGGATTAAACGAGTGGTCACACGATACACTTTCGTTAATATTGAGTAAATTTGTAAAAAAGGGGTCAAAGTCCATCGCGCGAAAATGTACCCAGGGTGTTAAAAACTTATTTTCGTCCTAATTCGTATTATTGGCATAATTTGGGACAAAAACGAGTGGTCACACTATACACTTTCGTTAATCTTGAGTAAATTTATGAAAAACGGTCGAAGGGCGCATAATCTAATCAGATTTACTTATGGTAAAATTTTGATTTTTTAAATTAAACTTTAGATCTTAATCTACAATAAATGTTAATTTGGCGTCCTTAATATTATATTTGAATACAGATTTATTTATTTTAGTTTTATCAACCCCTTTTAGTACACCCCCTTTTTCTCCTATAAGCAAGCAACTTTTTTGAGGGCACCTCGAGCCATTTTTTAGAGAACATTCTTCTGAGTGTTTTAGGGAAAATTCACGGCCAAATCACAAAACCCACGACTGGTAGGCCAATCCTCCCAGCACAGTGAGAAAATTTGTGAATAAAAGTCAAAGGGTGCAAAATCTGGTTAGATATACATATATGGTAATATATATTTTTTTTATTCAATTTTGGACTTTTATCTACAATATGTATTAATTTTGTAATCTTAGGATTAAATTTAGTTTGATATTTGAATAATTTTCGAATTTTTTTAAAATGGCATTATTTCAACCCCTTCCACCCCCTTAACCGGACGAATTTTGTCATGGCACCTCGAGGCAATTTTCTTAAAATATTGTTCTGAGTATACAGTCCAAAATTCAGACCTCTACCACAAAAACCCTAATTGTTCTTGTATTGTCCTTTAATCCGCTTGACTAGTACAGATTGCATAGTGTGACTAGACTAGGAAGAGCAACCTGACAGCAACTGCCTGCAGAGGTGTTGTGAGCGGCAAGAATACTGAGTATACACTATCGTGTACGATAGTAGCTACTCCTCCTTTGGCTCGTCTCCTGAGGTGTCATCGTTCTGTAAAAAGAGTAATTTCTAAGTCTAGGATTGTCGTGCTACATTAAAATGGGTTTCTTGAATATCTAAAATTGCTGGGCTGTGTTTTGATACTAGAAGTTTTAATTCTTCAGAACGGGTGAAGTACCCTCTTCCTTTCCATTGAATTAAAACGTCGATTATAAAAACTTTTAAAACTTTGCTATTAAAATTACTTTTGACTTTTTTCCTTTAAAAATTCGTCTACCTTAGAGGTAGAAGCAGTAGCGGACTTAGTCCACCACCACCATGTCTACATTACCGTCGGAAGAATCTGTCTGAAAACCGCTTCCGTCCTCTTCACTTTCTTTTTGAACCTTTTTTGATCCGATTCTCTTGTTTGGTTTTTCTCTTTCACTCAGTAGTTTTGTGTTTCTATTAGTTTGTTGCGTGAATTCTTTTCTTTCTGTGAAGCTTGTTGAGCAATGTCCAACACTTTATCTATTGGAATTCCTTTACTTTTGTCTTAACATTTCTTGCCCTTTTTCGGTTCGGAAGGAGTACGGTCTAGCTTTGATACAAGTTCTTTTATCATGACTGTCTGTTGTTGAATACGTTTTTATTGTTTGTCTAAGAGTTGTTGTTGGCGGTCTTTTGTCTCTTTGAGGCTCTTTAAAGTATCAAGGAGCTCATTCAATACTGAATTGGTTTGGTTGTTCGTTTCTTTACTTTGTACTTGTATCACAACCTTTTTAGCTTCTTCCGTGCTTCCCAGATCTTTGGACACCATTGCACTCTGAATAAATGTCGAACTTGATGGCTTGCTCTTGAGAGATTCGGCAAAGGATTTACTAAATACCAGGGCAGCAGATTCTCGGTACCCTTTACTTGCTTCCTGAATGGAAACATTTTCTTGAGCTCCCAAGTTCTTGGATGCCTCTCTCCTCTACATATTTTGGACATCTGGCCGATGGCGCAGGGTGTGGGCTTTGACAGTTAATGCACGAGGGCTCAAACGGACACTGCTCAGACTCATGGGCTTCCCGGGAGCATACTGCACAGAGTTGTTGGGATTTGCAGAATGTCCAAACCTCTGGCAGCGGAAACAGCGCAAAGGTTTCGGAATGTAGGGTCTCACGTTCGCTTTATGGTACCCGGCATAGATAAACTTAGGAGGAACGGGGTTGTTAAAAGTAAGAATAAATATTTGTAATGGTTTTGCCTTTTTATTTTCTTCATCGGATGTGGTACGTTTACTTTGGATGTGGTATACATCAGTGACGCCTTGTGAAGAGAGTTCGGCTTTGATCTCGTCAGTTTTGCAGTATATTAAGTCGAAAAACTTA